>VZRW01007979.1:313685-337244 GCA_013398125.1 Aegotheles bennettii
GGGGCGGCGATGCGCGGCGGCTGCGGGAGCGGGGGTGGCTGCGCCCGCCCCGGCGCCAAGGGCTTTCCCCGGTTGGTTTCGCTGTGGCTTTCTGAGCGCGCTGCCTCTCCTCTCACGCCGGCAAACTTCACCCTTATCTCCGAGCGTGCTTGGCTCATTTCACATGATCTTCCCGTGCTTCCCATCTGCAGAGCGGCGTGACACCCTTACGGCTTGGGTGTTGTTTGCTACCAGTGCCAAAGTACTGGTACCAGTACCAGTGCTGCCCCATCCCACTACTTTCTCTTCGAACGTGGTATATTACTGGCTAAAGAGCACGTACTTTTTTATGAACTGTATAAATCTTGCATGTCAAGTTTTTTTCCTAACTCACAGTCACAGAGCCATATGGCACCGTATCAAATGCTTTATTGAACTCCAGGTTGGACTTCTTGCATTTTCATGATGTAGCAATAAGTTGTAGCATTAGCATGGTACTTCTTCCCTCTGATTAGTTGATACTGCATCGTATCCCGTGCTGCTCATCGCTTACAGTTCAAAACCTCTTGCCTTCTGTTGGAGACAAACTCTTAACTTCTGTTGAAGTCAGGACCATAGGCCTATGATTGTCTCAGTATCAGCTGATAATTTTTGTATTCTCCTGTCATCATACTACCGTGACTTAATAGACTTGCTGAAACTGTGTGGCTCATTCCTTTCAGAATTTTGGATTGTTTCATCTCTGCAACCTGGTCACTAGACTCTTCTGGTGAATTCAGTCTTCAGAGATTATGCCTTCAATCTTCCTTTATTGTACCCTTTATTGAGACCTATTATTTACAGTATTTGTACCAGAATAATTTAATTTCTTATGTAACATACCCTCGCTGCAGGTATTTCAAAGTGCATGTGTGTCTATGTATGTATCCTCTGTGTGTGTGTAACAGTATATATAAACTTAAATAGTAAGTATCTGTGTATCACTTCTGAATGCCCACCAAGGTTGGCTGGTTGGTCATTGTATGTCCATTATGTCAGATGTTTGCAGTTAAACTAAGAAACGCACGGTTCACTTCTGTTTTGAAAAGGGAAAGTTAAGTTCTCAGGCTCCAAGGAACGTGTACAATCTGCCACCCCACTCTTTGGAAGTCACTTCAGTTTAAAAGAATAATAAGTAAGAGAGTTGTGGATTAAGAAAAGGGTGGTCAAATTGCTCTTTTAAAACTTGGAGCAAATCAGCTGGGAATGTACTGTAGCCAACCAGGGAGATTGAGGTTTGTGTGGTGAATGGTGACTGTTCAGAGATGGACCCTAATCAAACAGAATTTAAGAAATGCTGCATTGGTTACACCTCATGTATGAGTAATAGTGGTTTTTCAGTATGCTTGTGTTATATCTCAGTGAAATTAGTTTCATTAGGTAACAAATGAGATTCGCCTTCGGATTCCTGGAGGCAACTAAAAATGTGCATGAATGTACAGAGACAGATTAGTCCACTAGCAGGATATGAGTAACTTGCATTTACTCAAGTGGCTATTACTCGTATCCTGTGAAGGGACAGTCGTCTTCATGGTGCCAGATCCTATTTCATAAACTCAGTTGACTTGCACCAGTACAAATCAGAGCAGAAGATGACTCTAACTCTCCACACTTTAAATACGAATCATCAGACGGTTTGAGCGAACCAGACCTGGGTTGCTGGTTTTTCCTCCTCAGCAACAGTCACCCTAGTAGTTTTCCCTCTTGTGGTTTCATTTTAGTCACTTTAAGTACATTGGAGTATGTGGGAGAACCAGTAAATGCTGAAATCTAGTATACTTAAGTAAGTGCAAAACCAGAGAATGTAGAAATGGGAAGAAAAGAATCATTTGACAGGATCAGTAGTATGAGGTACTCAGCTTCATGTTTGTATGGTGTTTTGTAAGTGTTTGGCTCCTTTAAAAAAAAACCCTGTATAACTTAAGTTTTATAAAAAGGCAGTACTTCAATAGGAAATCAGGTTTTCTTCAGGTTAAGCTAAAGCAAATAACTTCTCCTCAAGGTACTGCTAGCTAGGCAAATAAAGGTTGATTGTTCAGTAGCAGAGTTCACAGCACTTTCCACATCAAAGGCTTTTTCATTTAAATTTGTAAGTGTTCATGTGATAACTCATGTTGTGTTATCACATCTTCATGAAACTACTTTGCTTACAGTAGAAGAGAAGGAAATAGATACGGATTCTGGAAGGAAACTGTCAGCATTTCTGCCTTGCTTGATCATGTTAATAGAGATTTAGCTAAGCAAATTCCCTTGTCCTGGCCTGATCAGACCTGGCCTGATCAGACCTGGCCTGATTGGACTCAGCTTTGGGCTGGATTTCTAGAAAGGAAAAACCCTCTTAACCGTAAGTAGTGATGGGGTAGGAGAGCTATATCTGGACGTGATCTCAGTTCTGTGGATGTCAATGTCTTGGGGATCCATATAGCCGTAATTCAAACTGCATTCCTCTTTCCTGAGGTAGGAGTAGAGAGCTGCTACAGAGCAAAGCCATCTATGTGTCCTAGGCTCTCAAATAAGAGATATATCTGGGCTTTTCATCTTGTTGTTCAGTACTGAGAATAAGCTACTCAATCTCCCCACAAAAAAAGGTTTGCAATCCGTCATGCAGGATACAGTTGGGATGTATGAAGAACCCAGATCTCATAGACACCACCTGCCTGGGGTTTCTAGTGATTTTGTTTTCCTTCCAAAGAAGTAAAATTCACATCTTGAGCCCTCTCTTATTGCTGCACTGCTTTTTAAAGTTAGTATCAATTAAGACTACAGACCTTTTTTCTGCTCCTGGCCTGTTGTTGCTTAGTAACTCTTTTTTTTCCCTGTTTCAATCCCTGACCAAATCAGAACAAAAAACTGTGGTTTGGTGAAGACTCCCTCTGACTGTGCCAGAAGCCATTTCGCATACTCAAACTGGCCATGTGATAGTAAAAAAGTGCAATAATGGAACATAATTAATTTGAAAAGCATTGGGTGGGAAATGGGTGTAATTCAGTGTCATTCCTTACAGTGTTTCAAATAAATTATTTGCAAGCCAGTGCTTTTTACTTGAATAAAATAACAGCATGTGTTGATATTATTACAATTGAATTATTAAAATAATTCTTAACTGAAACCATGCTGATCTCTAGGAGGGAACTGTGTTCTCTTTATAACCCAGCTTTCTTACCGCCCTCTCCTAGAGTTCAGCAGCAGCTTTGCAGACAAAGCAAACCTGTTCGGGGAATGGGTATAGGTCTGCCTCCAAGAGCCTTCCTTATAAGCATCAGCAACCTCTTAAATTTACAGTGATCACTCCAGATAACTCCAGTGAGACTTTCTGTACTGTTTGAGTCTTGCACATGTGCAGACATGCAAGACTTTCAGAGAAGGTGCAGTGATACTTAGAATTATTGAGGTCCTTTGAGACACTGATCGCTGTGGGTTTTCTGAAATAACTGAATGTTTTTTTCCACCTATCTCTTTATGTCTGTAAATGTTTTCTCAGAAATGTAGGTTCTGATTCATGCATGCATCATGCTCATTATTAACTGATGAGTCCCTTTGCCATGAGAAGGAAAAACAAGCAGTACCACGCATCTCTCCTATTACAGTTTGCTGCGGTGAAAATTTTCCCCAATTACTGGTGTGTCTGTTTACTTCTCCTCTTCAATCAACTGTCTCCTTTCACCTCAGTAATTTATTCAAACTTCTTGCCATTGTCCAGATTGACCTTGCTCTTTTGAACCTTCCAACTGCGTGCTGAGCAATCTTGTGATATACCTGGAAGAGAGGTCAGAGTTAAATCGTCTGTGTGCTTCTTTAATGGTTGCCTGAAGGTCTTCACTAAAGTTATTCACAAGACCTACCAAGACAGTTCTTCTATTATTTTAAAGGGAATATGCTTTCAAACATGCTTTCTACTTCATTTTTCTTTTACGATGAACAACTTTTATGATGCTGTGCAGTAGCTTTGCTGCACATGTTAAAATAAACGTTATGCTTCCCTTTCCCGTCATTACTTATAGAAACACAGAATGATTTGGGTCAGAAGAGACCTTTAAAGATCATCTAGTCCAACTAGTTTCACTAGATCGGGTTGCTCAAAGCCCCATCCAGCCTGACCTTGAACACTTTCAATGATGGGGCATCCCCGACTTCTCTGGGCAACCTGTTCCGATGTGTACTTGCTGAATCATATTTAGTTGTGACATCTTGAAACTCATGCATGCATTTATAGTCCCACTGCAATAATTAATAATCGTTCAATGCTTAAAATCTGAATCTGTGAATTACTGAGAACCACATGGGGTTTGGCTCACAACTCTGAAAGCTTATAGTTTTGTGTAGTTGATGTTGAGCATGTATGTGCCACAGATGTAGATCCCAGTAATAAATAAAACACAGGAGCTATCAAATGCATTGTCTTAGCATCTGACCAGTCTCTTGTGTTATTCCTTAGATTGAAAAGAGCTTCATTTTTGTCCTACTGAGAGATGCAAAGCAGGCAGAAGGGCAGCTTGCTATATCTTTCTGAAGCCTTGCCTTGCCTTGTTTATGTTGAGACTTGTTAAATCCATTACACTTTCTGGGGACAAAGAATGTGAATTTGACAGAATCAAGGCTGTGGCAACCTTGATTGCTCTCTGACTGCTGTGTTAAAACTCCAGGCCCTGAGAATAGGAAATATGATTTTCTGTATTCTTGTGAAGAGCTGGTTAAATCAGTGGAACTGTGTGTGATGGTCTCATTAAGAACAGTGAAATTAGATTGTATGCAGTACCACTTCCATAGTGCGTTTATGTAGACCAGGTGATAAAAGACTTAAAATTCAGACCACATCTGTAGGTAGTGCTGTTTAAACATAACTATCCAGTTTACTGGCTGAACACAGGTTAGTAATCTGTGTAATTTGGAGTTAGTTGTTTTCTGAAATACTTTACTAATTAGAGAATTGTCTTCAAAGATCAAAAAAATAATGTTGAGACATTAAATCGTGGTCCCTGTTCAAATTCTGGTCCTTTTTTAGCACCTAGCTCTTTAGAATTATTTTTTAAATGTAGCATAGAATGAGAAGTTGAACCAATATTAAATAAAGTCTTTGGTTTTGAACATGTCAAAATGAGCTGATGTGTTTGTCAACCAAACTGTTTATCTCAGGGGTAAAAATTTTCATTCTAGTTTACCTTTAAGTCTCTCCTACTTCACTTACATGTAAATTTTCTGTTGTGGTTTCATTAGGGTTTTTAGATATTTGGAAATAAGAGGTAGACCAGGAATAAACATCAGAGAATAAATTATCTGAAAATCTCAACAATTTCTGAATGGTCTTTCAGTTCAGTCTTGTTGGCACATTTTTTATTTTCTTTATTGTGAATGTTGGAAAACAAAATTTGTTTGCAGAAATACTCGGAGAAGCTCTTCTAGCAGCTGTTCAACTATGTACAGCCACAACAGAAAGAAAAAAATTACAATATGTAGTTAAGACTTCAAGATAAAGTTAGCAGATAAAATGTAATTGTCCAGGTTGGGTGTTGGCCAGCATGCAGGAGGTAATGGTGCTGGTGTGCTAGAAAAGTGACAGAGGTTTTATTGATATGTCAGCTCAGAGGCAAAATCTATAAACAGAGCAAATTCAGCTGAGTTGCAAAATGGTGGAGAAATTTGTTGCTTTCAGTGAAGCTCTTCTCAATATTAGGAGCCAAAGATGTGGCTTTATATATAAAAATGGGCTACCTAAAGGAAAAGCTACTGCACTGTAGTACTAGCAGGCTTTTTGATATTGGTTTTTGGGGTTTTTTGTATGTTTGTTTGTTTCATTAGGGTTAAAGCTGATAGTTTTCTTTTGTCTTTGGTAAATTGACTCAAGTGCTTTACGCTCTCTGAAGAATTAAACTGATAAACAGCTACCAATACAAAGCAGTAGTGATATTAGCCATACCTGCCTAGGGGTGATAATTTTCTGTATTGCTTAAATGTTGTGAGAGAAACATTTAAAATGCACTGTGGGAGGCTTGATACTGCATCTAACTTCAATGCTCCTAAAGCAGGAGAACAGCATTGTATGCTACGTGTTTGCTCTTTCAGCACTCCTTCATAACAAACTTACAGCTTGTATTCTATCATACTTGAAACTGTTAGCTTGGAGACATGGATCCCAGACAGCTTTCTGTAGTCCTGAAGTGTGAGTTTGACTTTCCAGGGAACACAGGGAAAAGGGTGCGCGTGTCACCATTTTCTCCAGTATGATCTGTTCTGATCCCCTCCCCAGAGCTCTGCACTCAGAATGTGCTAAACCATGTTACTTATGAGAGCTCACATGCTGCTTAACTGCTGTCACATTTCCAGTGGGCATCTTTGCAAATAGACAAACTTGTGTGAATTGGAGCCATACCGCAGGGAGCTCCCTGGTGTCAGCTTCTTTAGGTTGACTTGAAAAACTCAGTTGACCTCAGGCTGTTTCTTCACAGCAATTATGTACCCAGTTCTGGCCATGATGCTGTAGAACATGCTAGTTCTCCCGTCTTCCTTTGGCCTGGACTAAAATGTGCAAAGAAACCCTCTTGAGACTTCCAGCTTGAAACACGCTTTGACATGTGTTAAAAATGTATTGTAAGTCATCCTAACCTTGTTCAAAAAGAGCATTTTAGCCTGCTCAATTATAGGATAAATTACAGTAACTTTTAAGTACTTGACTAGTTCTTGGTGTAAACTTGCAAATGCAAAACAAAAATGTCGCAGCTCTTCAGTTTTTCCTTAGCTTGCGACATAAAATTTCTTCTGTCACTGTTCTGGCTACAAACAAACACTGTATGAGAGAAGGAATAAATCCTTCTTATTAACCTCCTGGATAAAGCATTCTTTCAGCTCTTCTGTAGACAGCCAACTGTGGTTTCCCCTCTCCCCTCCTCAAATTACTGTAAGGTCATAAAAATTTCTTAACTTAACCTGTCACCTGCTTGGAAGAGGCATCATCCTGTGAAAGTTCCTGATGCTTCGAAACTGAACATAGTGTGTTCTAAGGTGTGTAGAAAGAGGCAGGTCAAACACAACAAGGGTTTAGCAGGCTCGTCATCAAGAGTATTGCTGTCAGATCTGTCCCTTATTACAGTAGCAATAAAGGGGCAAAGCCCTTCCATTTATCTTTGAACATGATATCCTGAAATTCCGGTATCCTCCAAAGTTCTCTCAGAAAATGAAATTTTTTAAGTCAGTTAGCAGAGGTTGCTGGCAATCCTTGTGAGTGCTGCCCTGTGGGAGCCCTCCCCTGTCTGAGGAGCCGAGGACCTGGTTCAAATTGCACTGAAGCCAGGGAGAGTCTTTCTGTGGACACAAATGGGCCTTGTTCTAAACCAGGATGTTCAGTGGTACTTTGAGGTGAAACCCAGTTGAAAGTGTGCTCTTAAGTGTCTCTTCATACACAGGAGGCCGTTTGGAGAAATTTCCCCAGCTCTGAGCTCTTCTGAAAGGGAAGCGTGTAAAGCTTTGCTTCCCTTGGGAGAGTATGAAATCCTCTCCTCTGTAGCCAGCTCTGGCTTGTGTGGAGGTAATGCCCTTCAAATATTGTTATCTCATTGTTCTCCTGCTATCCCTGACCTAAGATAGGGACAAAGTATTAACTCTAAGGCCTACTTAACAGATGTTCTGTGCAGGTGCAGTTAGAACTGAAGCAGTATCCTGGAGGGTTTTCAGAACGCATTGTGCTGTGGCAGGCATTGCTTCATTCCCTGTTGTTTAAGCACTGCCTTGAGATTGAATGTTTTGTTTTCGGCTGCTGGAATTATAGATCAGCCTGAATAACTCTAAGCTAAGTACTACACAGTAGCATTTGAACACTGCTCTTGAAAGTTAAATTGTAAAGTAGATTCATCTAAGTAGAAGGAATTAGTTTTGTAGCTTGGTGGAGCTATGTTCCAAAATGGTCAAAAACTAGTGTGTTGCACAGATGTGCCAGGTGAATATTCAAATAAATATCATACAGAACAATTGGGAAATGCAGGCACAAAATATTTCTTAAGCCATCAAAACTTTGACAGGTGCAGAAAAAACCTTAAGTACTCAGTCCACTAGTCTGTTTTTAGTAGCTGTTGGCTAAGTTCTCCCTTGTCTAATAAGTCTGTCTCTGAACAAGCTTTCCATTAAGTTAAGATTAGCAGCAGTTAGTCGTTGGGGGGGGTTAGCTATGCATGTATCTTGATTATCAGGAGACCTGGTTCAGTGAAGCACCCAGGTGCTTATCCAGATAGCGGTGCATTCCAAAGTTTGCTTATCCAAACGTCTTCCAGACAGTTCATGTATGCAAAACTTAAGCTGGAAATCTCATCATTATAGGCTTTCATGGAAGATTTCTTATTTCCTGCTTGCAGCTTGAGTGGATATACTGCAGGAACAGCTGCCTTCACAGTAATTCGGCAATTGCATTTCTAATTCCAAATAAAACTGGGAGAATAATGGGGTGAGAGAAACTGGGTTCATGTGAAATGCTGAAAAAAGTGATTTGATCCAGCTTGGGTTGTGCATCCAGGTTTGTCTCATTAAAAGAAGGGGGCAGGGAGGAAGAATTCTATAAGTCTTGCTTGCAGATTACTTTTAGCAATTCAGATGATGTTCAAGCACATTAACAGCGAGAAAGAGAAAGCTGTGTGTGAGAGATTTCGAATTTATACATTCTGCACAGCTATTATACTTGTTTTCTCTTCTTCCTGGAAGCACTAGTGAGCATACTTTTCATGCTCACATTTGGGAGCTAAAGCTAACTGAATAAATTAGTACTGGCAATAGTTCAGGGCCTTTCTTGAACTCCAGTTCAGTGTGTGTAAAAGAGGTGTGTTGCTTTCCGTGACAACTGGAAAATAGACTAAGCAGAGTAGAATTTACTGCACAGCTGCAAACTACAGCCCGAAAATGGCAGAAGAGTAAGGCTTTTAGGTGAGATAGTGTCAGCATATACTTCCATGTGAGGTCAGTTTGAACATCCTGCTTAGAGTCAGCAAGCTGAAAGCTCTGACGAAAGCAGAGCAGCAAGGAACAGCGGGCACTGACAGGAGACTAGCGAAGGATAGGAGTTGGAAGGAGAGAAGTGGAATTTCTTTAGTGTTGTTCAGCGCACTAGCATGTCTCATTCAAGTTTCATCCCGAGTTCCATCTTTGTCAGTCACGAATAAGGCAACAATCACAGCTGTGTATCAGCATTGGCACAGCTTTTCCCCCCACCTTTTTTCTGTCAAGTAGTCCTGCTCTCTTACTGAAAACTATAATTCCAGCTGTGGATCAAGGGCATGCTGACACAAATAAGCTGGGTTTGATGCAGTTGTGCATTGACTCTAGGAGGCTTGTTTTTTTTAAGGAGCATCTCGTGACTTGTGAATTATCAGCTTTTCCTAGCTTCATGCATCTCAGCCAAAGTGACAGAAAAAAGCAAGGTTAGCAACTCGAGTTATGGCAGTGTGAGGGCTCATGTTGAAGACATGCTGCAGGCATGAGGGTACAGACGTTGTTACAGGACTACAGTAGCTCAACTTCATGAGTAATCAGAAGGTTTCAGTATGATATCTTCTCTTTCTTCCTCAGTGCTAGTTAACTTACCCATAGTAGAAGGGAAAGGAATAGTAGGACTTAACTGGCTAGTGCAGAGAACATACTGCAGGCAAGGTCAAGTGCAGCAAATAATATTAAGTAGCTTAAGACAAAAGTGTGTTTAAAGACCCTAATTTGCCTGGGGGGGAAATAAGAGAATCAGGAGGAAGGAATATTCCTATCTTAAATAGAATGGGGTAAGTTGACTGGGTGGCTTACCTACTTGGTGTACTCATGAGAAATGTATGATCTTTGACAAGATTTCACAGGTCCTTGGTAGGACCGGGATGCTCAGATCTTCACTAATAATTAGGTCTGAAGTTGTGGTTCATTAAGATACAAGTCTGACTTAAAGTCTCTAAGAAGCTCCTTGATTAATTTCAAATAAATGCTTAACTTACCTGCGCAATCCAGTGTTTTGGTTTTCTGAGTTGTAAGATGGGATCTGTAAAATGTGATCATCTACTGAAGGTGCGTAGCTATTAAATCATAATTACATTAATAAGGTGGAATTCTGAATAAAGCTATAACCTCTAACTAGGCAGACTCTGCAAGCTCATTTAATTTCCCAGTGGAATAGCATAGAATAGATCTTCCCTTCCCCCATTGTCAGCAATGCACACCATTAAATATGTACTTAGTAGCTGGCAAAACAGACTAAAAGTTAAACTAACCTTGCTAATCACGGGCTGGAATTCTCATAATGAAAATGCAAGGTACCTTATTTAAATATTGGCTTCTTGTCAGATTCAGCAACACAAGCCTCACAAGACCGTCACTAATCTTTTTGTAGGTGCCCTGTAGCCAAAAATGTGCTGATGTCTGGCTTTGTGCAGACTGGAGACCTGGGAGATTATATGTTTTGAATAGGATCAAATGACTAGAAGGGGAAAGTACTCTATACTTAGCTGTCTTGTCATACAGGCAGAAAAATGTTTTGCATGCGTCCTTGTTAACAGTGTGAGTTAAGAGCAACACTGCGAAGTACAGGCAGAGCTACTGAAGCTTGGATAGTAATTGAGAATTTGTCTTTTTCTGGTCATCCATTGATTTTATTTTTTTTTCCCTATTTTCCCATTTAAACTTAGTGACTTCCATTTCCATGCTGACTCTAGTTCTGATGAAGAGATGAGGGTGAGAAAATATAAGACAGCTAGAAGATCCAGTCTCCTGGTCTGGCTATCCTCCATGTTAGAAAGGCAAAGCACCAGTTTGATACAGGATTTCTTTTTCACTGTCACTGTCAAGTCCTCCTTTTCTCTTAACAATCATTTGTTCTCCTCTCCTACTGCAAAGTCTGCCTGGCATACTCTTCAGCGGCCATGCTTTTGAGCATCTTTCCAAATTACTATGACCAGGCTGACTACCTCACTACAAATTAATTCTCTTCTGTTGCAACGTGCATCTCAGTCTTCAACTTAACTGACTCCTACACCTGCAGTCTTGTTTGCCTCTTCTCTATTTTAGATAGCCTTTTACATCTGCCCCTTCTGAAGCCTGCACCTTTCCACACCACAGATTTTCACTGATGCTTCTTGCAACAGAAGATTGACATCCCCTATCCCCTGTCCTCCTTCCTCCTTGTTACAGGCAGAATTTTATGTACTGTTCTTTTCCTTTACCAAAGGACAGCACATGGTAGAGAAGACTGTGTCCTGTTGGAGTCTGCAGGCACTTAACCTCCCCTACCAATACAGCTTCCACTGTCATTGTCACTGTATAAAAGGCTTGTGAAATGCCTCATAAATATCTAGTCCCCAGATCAAGTCAATAGAACTCCTGTTTTTCCCCAGATACCACCCCACACCTTCTTTATTTAGGGTAGATGAAGCTGCTGGAGCGACTGTCACCACGCAAAGGCATGCATACTACCAACCAGCAACTATTTAAATGATGTGTCTCAGCCAGGAGGAATTTATCCTTTGCCCCAGGGAAGCTTCTCTTTCACCTTTTTCCAGAAGGAGAGAGTAGGTACTGAAACTGAATTTTCTATGAAAACCTCATTATATTCTGGATCTTGAACACTGCAACCACCAAAACCATATGGCTTGTAGGAGTCAGCAGCTTTCCCAGGTGAACTGGTAAGGTGCTGCCAGTAGAAGCTTGTTTGGCTTTAATACTGTTGCTCAAAAGTCCTGTTCCTGTTCCCAGAAACGTTTTTTTATCAAGAGAAGGGCCTCAGCCTCTTATGAGCAAGTACAAGTGGGAAATACAACAGCAAAACTTTGTGTCTGTCCCATGTTACTCTTGCAGTTGGAGGCTGATAAAATAACACAGAACCGTCTGAGCCACACACAGAGGCAGAAGTGGAAGGAGCAGAGATCAAATAATACGAAGCAGCATGATAGTAAAAAGAAAAGCATGTAAAAATATGAATGCCAGACAGATGGTTGCGGGGGGAGGGAGTGCAACTAATCCATGGGAAATCAGAACAGTTGGATGACTGTTTAAAAATCTTTTAAATGGGGAAAACAGCAGTTTAACCAGACCGGATAAGGAGAAAGCAAAGATAAGCCACACTAAAATGAGGAAAGAATGGCTTCTTAGACGTTACTTATGTAGTGCTGTAGGACATCACAAATCTAAGTAGCCCATTTTACTTGAGTGCTGTATAAATCAAAAACTTATTTGAAAACAAGGGGGTGTGTATATTACCTCCACTGCAGGCTGTCATCCTTGGGGATGAAATAAGAAAATGCTTTCTTTGAGGCTTGATACAGGTGAATAGGTGTCTGTGGACAAACTTCTTATAGAAACATGCCGGTGAAAGATGGCCAGTGAACAGGAGGCAGCAATGCACAAACGAGGTGCCATTCTGTCCTTTGGGAACAGGAGTATTTGTTTTTTGGAGCGGAAGAGGAGGTGCAAGAATTCTCTGTTACTTCTCTCCCTCTGTTATCAAAAATAAAATCTGCAAACGCTGAAGTTACAATGGAACTAGGGAAGAGCTGGGCAAATATTTAATTTTGCTCTCTCTGTTGACAGGATGTTTCCACAAATTAAGAAACATGGGGGAAATTATGGAAAGAAAAAAAAAAAAAGAGCTGCCTGCCAGCTCCTGCTCTCCCACCTCAAGCTGAGTATCTTCCTATCTTCCTGCTTGCTTGGAGTGGAAAGCCACACCTGGAAGTGTGGCCAGCTGAGAGAGGCAAGAATTCAAGCTGCTGGAGTCACAGATTGTGATTATCCTAAATGACCAGTGATGGGCTCTGAAAATGCAACCTGCAAAAACTGTTACCACAAGAGATGGCTTTCAAAGAGCCATCTTGGCTGTTTGAATAGCTGCCTAGGAGAGGTGGGAGCAGGATGGGTGACCACTGCAATGGGTTTTCTGTACGAGTCTGTTATAAGATGCAGGGCGGGGGAGGGAACTGACTTTCTTCTATTTCCTTTTTAGCTACTGAAGGCACGGCTTACAGGAAAGGTGCTAGGGTTTGGGCTTTTTTTTGGGGGGGTGGAGAACAAAGACTCTGTGTGTAACTTAATGCCTTCTGGAGGAAGTCAGCTAGCATTTAGAGTTCTTAGATTCCAGTGTGCAACAGATCAGAAATGAGCTTGGAGTGTCAGCCGTCAAACTACACACAGAAACCACTTTAAGGAAGCATGAATTATGCATGAAGCACTCAGAAGTTGCTCAGGGCTAACGGTGTTGACATGTCACAGGTGACCTGTGCATCGCATCAGCGGTGGTCTGGTGGTGCCTTCTTGCTGTGTGGCAGGGGGTTGTGTTTCCTGGGCTGCAGGAAGACAGGAGATTGAAAGCAGACCTGCGTCTCTGGCTCGGGCTGCTCAGCACATTGAGAATATAGTTGTACGGAGCTAAGCGGGACCACAAATGTGGAATTAAAAGGAGCGGTCTTCTTTCCATACAGATGCAGACCTCTTTGTACAGCAGAGTTAAGCAACTTCAGGCGGGAGAGATTCTAAGCTGCTGTGGCACCTTTCCAGGAGCTAATAAAAACTTGAAATAGAGCCCAAGCCCTAAATGCACTTTATTTAGGCTTAGAGTGGCAGCTTTTCTTACTGCTGTAATTCAACAAGAAGCTTATAATCTTGTCTTTGAGTTTCTAAATTTGAAACTGGATGGATTTAAAAAGCCTTTGTGTTAGTTAACAGGTAAGATGAGGGCCAAACCCTCTTCTTATTCTGGCTTTACTTTGCCATCAGTGCTGATCTCAGGTACAGAGATTGTTACGCTTCCTAGTGAGGTGTAAACAGAGTTTGTCTCATAGTGTCCTATACAGTTCACCTCTAAAACCAGCCTGGAGAATGTGGGTACAGATGGATGATAATTTTGGTAGGTTCAAGTTACTGCCCTGCAAGTTCATCAGTCAGATTAAATAGCTTATTTTGCATTGAGATGAGCTCAGAGTGTTTGCATGCTCTTCTAACATCACAGAGCCAGAAAGATGGTACCTTCAGCAGCATGGCAGTTACTTCATAAATCAATATACCCTTCACGTACCATCACTTAATCTTTAGAGTTGAAGGTTGGTGACTGCCTGGAAGACTTAGCGTAGTTGAAAGCAGTGGTCTGTTAGCAAGACCAGCTACCAGCATGGTGGTTGTAACAGAACAGATTGGGCCCCATATTTTATAACTGACTCAACCCTTCCCAGTTTCCCAGACTGAACCAGAAGGGAAAGCTTTTCACTGTCTGACCCCATTTTGGCTGCTTGAGGCCCAGTAAATCATAAAGTAAAGCCAACGTTGTAAGAATCACTCATCTGAATCTCAGCTCCTTCCTCAGAAATGTTTAATGTAATGATCTATAGCTTTCATTTTTTAAAATACATATTTTCATTTTGCAAATTTTAAAATGAAGAGTAAAATGGCAGTTGGTCAATAAGCTGACTACTCAGGCAAACCAACACAGAAATCAGTTCAACTCATCAAATACTTATTTGCAATATCTCTAGGCTCCTGGTCTGTAATTCATGATGCATATTATTCTATGAGCTCAGAAAAAAATTCCAAATTTGAAGATACTTGTTCCCTTCATGTTTATCCTGATAATAATTAAAATCTTCCAAGTGTGACTTTGATAAAGCTTTCTCCCTTCTGTCCAGTAAGGCCCACTGTGCTCCACTTTGTGCTAGCAAATGAATGGGAGTGAGGAGGTGAGCCTGCCAGGGCCTCCTGGAGTTTCATGAGGTGCTGAGGCATAGAGGCATGGTTAGAAACTGGAAAAAGGAGAGACCAGGAACTTTTATGTGTCACTGAAAAAGGATGGGAATTTTAAGAAAAATGTGTGTGGAACTTAAACCAAAAAAAAAAAAAGTTATAAACTTTTGAAGATCTAGCTTCTGTTCCTAGGCATGATAGAAATAAAGACCTAATTGAGCAATAAAATGTGCTTATTGGAGTTGGCTAGGGTGTGATAACTTGTAAAGGATTACTAACAACAGGATGAGGGTTTTTCCTCTTCAGAGAAAAAAAATTAAGAACTATAAAATACATGGCATAATATAGTCACAAGCATTTGAAATGCATATATGTATTATGTCCTTCAGCTTCCTTCTGGCTTTTGCGTTCGTAAAACATTTCTGCAGTTCTGGTGAGGAAGGGAGGAATAAAACCTCAGCACTGCAAACAAGTGGTAACTTTACTGTCACTTGTGTATGTCTGTGCTCCTTTGGGTAATTGAAATCTGTGGAGTAAGCTGTGGGTAAGCTGTGTCAGGGAGGTCATTCTGCTCAGTGACAGTCTCGATAGCTCAGGATAACTCCCCAAATAAACAGTCCTCCCCATTCTTTGCCGCCCATACTGTTGTAAAACTTGATCTTGGAGGTTGCCCTGTTGTGCAGCCTAGATACCCATGCCCTGCTATACACTGTACAGGTGAAAAAAATCCCACAGTTACTAGGTTTGAGAAAACTGAAAGGAAAATCTAAATAAACAAATGTAATCAATGGATGTGTTTGTAACTGTTCTCAAATAGCGACTATGATTTGTAAGACTAACCACTTTGCTCAGCAATAAGTAGTTGTAGAACTGGATTTTTAAGGAAAGACTGAAGGAAACCGAATTGCTCAACTGCCGCAAATATCCTGCTCTGTTCCTGTAAGAGAACATATACCAACAACTAATTAAAAAAAAATTTATTAACTGTTGGAAGAATTATTTCTATCAGTATTTCCCAGTAAAATTGAAGTGATTTAATTCTCAAACTTTCTTTCAAAAAAGGTGTTTTTTCAGGCTGTTGGAAGTTGGCCACTAAATGTGTCTGTAACACATTAGGCAGTGTTTTTCAAAACACCTTGTGGACTGCTAATTGGAGTTTGCGTAACACCGCAAAATTGCAGGCATTCCTTTGAAATAAGTAGGAATGAAAACTGCTTTTCTGGGGTAAAAGAAAAGGGAAATTTTTATTTTTAACAAAAGGCCCTAACAAAAATCCTTTGTTTGAATATGTTATAATTATTGTTTGCTTTTTTTTTTCCTGAAGAAATTAGAATCATTTGAAGAAAAGTTTTGAAGCAGTTTTGAGTTACACAAATTCAAGGAGGCCTTGTACATACAGTACTACTGTTCAGGCCAAGAGGTAAACAATTATGAAATGCCTTTGAAATGCAGGGTTGGTGAGGCTTTTCAAGGTTATATATTTTGTCACTGAACACAACAGTAAGTTGTTGGGAGCAGCAGTGAGTGATACTTATGCACAGATGTGGAAATGAAAAAGTTACAAAATTTAATAGCTCAGAGTCTAAATACTTGGTTATAACACCCTGTTGTAAATCTGACTTATCCTATAGGGACTGGGGCAGGATCAAAAGCAGAAAGGGACTTGGGGGTGCTGGTTGACAGCCGTCTGGATATGAGCCAGCAGTGTGCCCAGGTGGCCAAGAAGGCCAATGGCGTGTTGGCCTGCATCAAGAATGGTGTGGCCAGCAGGACTAGGGAAGTGATTGTCCCACTGTACTCAGCACTGGTGAGGCTGCACCTTGAGTACTGTGTTGAGCCCCTCACTTCAAAAAAGACATTGAGGTGCTGGAGCGTGTCCAGAGAAGGGCAACAAAGCTGGTGAAGGGACTGGAAAACATGTCTTATGGGGAGCGACTGAGGGAGCTGGGGTTCTTCAGTCTGGAGAAGAGGAGGCTCAGGGGGGACCTCATCGCTCTCTACAACTACCTGAAAGGAGGTTGTAGTGAGGTGCGGGTCGGTCTCTTCTGCTGTGCCCACAGTGAAATCACAAGAGGAAATGGCTTTAAATTGGAGCAGGGGAGATTCAGATTGGACATTAGGAAAAATTTCTTCACTGTAAGAGTGATTGGGTATTGGAATAGGTTGCCCAGGGAGGTGGTGGAGTCACTGTCCCTGGAGGGGTTCAAGATGTGTCTGGATGTGATGCTGGGTGGTATGGTTTAGTGGTGATGTAGGCAGGCAGTTGGACTGGATGATCTGGAAGGTCTCTTCCAACCTCAATGATTCTGTGAAAAAAAACCCCAACTTATTTTTAATTAGAAAAATACACTTGCTTGGTCAAAATTCAGATTCTGCTCTATGGCTGGTGAGTTCATATGCACTTCAGGCCTGTCTGTCCTGCAGATCTAAGACTGTACTGAGTTTGAGCCTGAAGGTGTTTTTAAGGTAGAACAGGATCGAATGAGAGCTGGCACGGAAAAGCATTAGTCTACATTCCCTACTTCTGTCCTTTCCAATCATTGAATCACTCTGAGCTGTGAATGCTTGCCATGGCTTTGAATTTTCAAAATGTCAGTCCAAGCCAGCTGATTTTGGTTGTTTCCTGAGTATCCAGCAACTTACCGTGACTGGACGTGGGTAGGAACTCTTACGAAGGAGGAGCTGGAGAAAGCCCGTTTCAGAGCATCGCCAAAGAGTGGCTGGGTGCATAAGAGTGCCAGTCCTATCCAATTAACTCTTATTTCTGTCCTGAAATGTTGTAAATGCAGTTGTAAAATATCATCATGTTCTGGGTGATGTACCCAGCCTGAAAGCACGAACATTATATTTCCAAATCTGTTTCACCTCACTGAATGATTCAGAGTTTAATGAAATACTGCAAACGGAAAGCTTTTAGGTGAGCAGAGGTGGTGGATGCTAGTACAGTTGGAAACTTCCACTGTATTTACCAACAAGAGTGGTCTCTTATGGTCAGAAGCTCAGTACAGCAAATAATACAGTAGCTTGGAGAACAGAGAGGTGTCAGGGAAAGAAGAAATTGTTTCAAGTGTCAGATTTGACAGTACTTTCATTTATATCTAATAAATAACTAACGCTTATATCTAAGACATGGTATTTCAGACTTGTGTACTTTTCATTTAAAGCCTTCTTTTATACATCCTTCACGTTAATCAATTACACAGAAATAAGGAAATAAAAATACCTTTTGTTATATTTGAAGCACAGGAGGAGGTGACAAGGGCAGATTAGTAGGGCTTTGTGCAGCAGTGCCTGTGTATGAAATAAACAACTTTTGACAGGAAGATTACAAAAACTGAAATCATGAAGAGAGAAGAGCTGTTGCTAAATGGTAAGCGTGAATTTGTTTTATTTACCCACCATTTTCCTTCTACTTAAACAGAGGTACATTCCGGGTTCTTAGAGATTTCAGTCATCCCTGAGCTGTAGGAAACTTTGTCACTTGCACAGTAATCACGTTTACACAACCTGTTGGGAGCGAGAAGCTCCCTGCCCTCTCGTGCGCTGCCCCATGAGCTCCACTGTGCTGCTGATGCTGGGGTGCAGAGCTTGTGCACAAAAGTGCCTGGCAGTGCTAAATAGATTGCAGAATTACAGAGTGTCCGGTGCTAAGTATACTGCAGATTACAGTGCCTGGTGCTGTATATTTTTAACTTTATAAATCTCTCTTGAAAAGACAGGCAGGTGAATGAAGGAAATGCAGGAGGCCAGAGGCGGAAAAACATCCCAATGAGAGAAAAAAATCCTTCTTCTAATGAGAGGTTTTCTCACTGGGCCAGGAACTTCAGAAAATAATGAGTGGTCATAGATATCTACTAAGCCTAGAATTTTCTTTAGATTGAAAACAAGAGCAGGAAGAATAAAAAAAAAATCTCTCCAGAAGAGCACAGCATGTACCTGTCTCTCTTTGTAGCAATGATGAGAATATCATCATCCTCTCCATAGAGTTCTTATGAGTGTGAAGGTGAGAATCACAGAAAATAGGCACATAACGACTTGAGCTTTCCTTCCTTACAGTTCTGATTTATTTTGTCTTGTCCTGATACACTATAAAGAAATAAATATGTATTAAAAATACTCATGAGTTAAAATACTTTTGTTCATTTGCAGAGTATTTCCATAGAAATTTATCTACTCAGAATTACAAATAGGAGAGATGCTAGTGATTGTAAGTAACTGGAGATAACGTGTCAGTACGTCAGTGTTTTTAAAAACCTGCCATTTCTGTCACAGAATTTCAGAAAAATCTAGAAGAGCGGAGGAATGTAATTGCTGACACAAGAGGTGCCTTTGCAAAATTTGTATTGAAATGCAGTTTCCTGTTGCAGGCGCACCCATGGTTCAAATATGTTCTGTTCTAGTGTTTCTTATTTTAGACCCACTTCTTAGAAATTGCAGCGGGGGACCCCAAAAAAACAGATGAACCACACGCCTGAGAACAGTGTCTTCTGAGACCTGGAAGAAATTTTTCTTTGCTTTTTGATTTTTCTAGCTCTTGTTTCCCTTACACTTTCTGGGTTTGGCCCACACTAGTTGAAATGCGTACTTATACAAAAGCCCACAAAGAAGTCTTATCTCAATATTATTTTGAGGACGTGAAGGCTCTGAATCATACAAGACCTGTCTATGTGATCCTTGACTGGATTTGGACCAAAATAAGTGGTCTGCCTTAACAGTCTACCTTATGTGGGATAGTCTGCAGTATGTGGGATAGTCATAGATATAGATGTTAATTTGTATGCTCGTAGAGAAATGTCTTAAATTAATTTTGCCTCTGACCTGATTATGGTAGGTTTGTTTAATTTTATCATAGCCTATGAAAGTTCTTTACCTAAAATCTGTTGGAAACTGGAAAAAATGCTGCAAGATGGACTGTTCCCTCAGTATTTCCAGTCCAGCCAAAATGTGATTTAACTTTCTTTGTGAATCTTTGCTGAGACCAAAAATGTTGCCTTTCCATTAGCCTGCTCCACCTAAAGGCAAGAATTAAAAGCAAAACCATATCTTCAGCAATGAGAGCTGTTCATTCTAGCACTAGTTCCAGTAAGCAAGCAGAACTTCATCTATATATGAAAATACACTGAACATCATCTAGGCGAGCATAGCATTCCCCAGTTAGCTGCAAACTGTCATACTGACTCAAATTGCACTTTCCCTACACACACATGTCAAAGATCCCTTTTTTACTCCCTTATTGTTGAAAATTCTCATTTTCTCTTGTTGCATATAGATGCTGTGTGGATGCAGTGAAGTAGGAATATTAGATAATTCACAAGAGTTGTGATTTTTACATTTGCATTGTGGTACTGAATGTGGAAAGACAACAGGAGCCTTTAAATTAGTTGTCACTACATTCAGATAGCAAAGATTTATAGATTGAGGCATGCTGACAAAGGATGTTTTCCTGTCTCGCAGTGTGTTTGTACAGCCTGAAAGCATCTCACGTAATGCTACTCAAGAATGTATGAGACAGTAGTTAATGAACTGTGGTAAGCTAGAAGTTAGTAAATATTCAGATATGGGCACCATGCTATGTAGCTCAATGAATTTGACCACAGTTATTATACAATTACTGTGGTAATGACTGGTTTCTGAGTTTTGACTTCACAAAGCACAGTTGTGTACTGTTAGTAGTTGGTTGCTAGGAGTTTAGTTTAATTAGTCAAGTTTAAACATAGCTTGCTATGAAAAGCAAATGGTTTTAGTATGTTACGGTTTTCTGAGTTAAGACTGGGAAAGTATGATTTTACAATGAGAAAGCATAGTGAAAGCTACAATTATCTTGGGTAATATCCAGAAACTAGGTTTTTGCTTTTTTCCCCCCTTAGTACTATTGAACCAGTAGCCTTTAAATCCAATTTTGTGTCAGATAGCATTTGAGAATATTTCATCGCATCCCTACCACAAAAAGTAAAGTGAATCTAATAGAATTTTACACATTATTCTAAATTACCCCTAGCATTTAACATAGCTACTGCCTTTATATACAGCTTGTCCTGGAGTTGTCCTTTAAGAGAATTTTGTTCTTGGTCACTAGGCTTCAGTGATTCAGCTCCAAGTTCAGATGCTTCAAAGTACTGAAGTGTATGCAAGTTCCTGCTGTATGTAAGTTACTGCTGTAGCCAATGGAAATCAAGTCAAGTGAATGCTTCTCTAGGCTCCACCAACCAACAGGTTGATGAGGCACTTGAGGTCATGGTCTAATGGTCTAATGGCTAGGAATATGATGAGATAAAGGTTGGACTTTTTGGGTAGGGAGGCTCAGCAGAAGGATTTGGACAGGCTGGAGCGATGGGCAGAGGCCAATTGCATGAGGTTTAACAAGGGTAAGTGTCGAGTCATGCACTTCGGCCACAACAACCCCATGCAGTTCCAGGCTTGGGGAAGAGTGGCTGGAAAGCTGCCTGGCGGAAAAGGACCTGGGGTTGTTTGGTGACAGCTGGCTGAACATGAGCCAGCAGTGTGCCCAGGTGGCCAAGAAGGCCAAGGGCATCCTGGCCTGTATCAGAAACGGTGTGACCAGCAGGAGTAGGGAGGTAATCGTGCCCCTGTACTCGGCACTCGTGAGACCGCACCTTGAGTACTGCGTCCAGTTCTGGGCACCGCAGGATGGGAAGGACATTGAGGTGCTGGAGTGAGTCCAGACAAGGGCAACGAGGCTGGTGAGAGGTCTGGAAAACAAGCCTTATGGAGACCGGCTGAGGGAACTGGGGTTATTTAGCCTGGAGAAGAGGAGACTGAGAGGAGACCTTATTGCCCTCTACAACTACCTAAAAGGAGGTTGTAGTGAGGCTGGTGTTGGTCTCTTCTCCCGAATTGCTAATGACAGGACGAGAGGAAATGGCCTCAAGCTACATCAGGGGAAGTCTAGGTTGGATATTAGGAAGAAGTTCTTTACTGAGAGGGTGGTCAGGCATTGGAATGGGCTACCCAGGGAGGTGGTGGAGTCACCGTCCCTGGGGGTGTTCAGAAAACGGGTTGATGAGGCACTTGAGGCCGTGGTCTAATGGTCTAATGGTTAGGATTATGATGGGATAAAGGTTGGACTTGATGACCCTGGAGGTCCCTTGTTGGGGTAGGACGATGGCATGTAATGAACCAGCTACCTGATAGCCTTGTGGGTTAATCATGCAACCATATATTAGAGGTCATCTCGATGGGCAGGAACCAGAGACAACATCATCTGCTTCCAGTCGGACACCGGAAATCAGCCGGGTATGCTTCCGGTCACGTGACCAGTACACTACCAGGAAGAGCAAGGACCAATGAGGAGTGCTGATACATGGACCAATAGCAGTGCATCTAACATGCATGCCTGCCCCACGTACGGGGGATGCGAACCAATCAGTGTGTGCGTTCTCGGCGCCCGGTACGAATGTATAAAAGAGATAAAAAGTAAATAAAGTACGTCTTTGCTGGCTTCATATTGGAGTAGTGAAGTCCCGACTTACCCCGCAGTCCCTTCCAACCATGATGATTCTATGATTCTAACCTAGGGCTTTGACTATAATGGGAGCTGAGACACATAGTTCACATGCAAATGCTTACATTCTAAGTACTTGAAGTAGGGAAATAAGTTTCTCTCAGCTTTTAGGTTCTGTTACACTCGGGTGAGGTTAGTTTGTAATGGTCTGATCTAGAACCAGCTCAAGGTTTCTCGATGGAGAAAGAAAAACTGGATTTGGCCACTCAGGAGCAAAGACACAGGAACACGTACTTTGTCCTTACCTTTGATAGCAGCAGAGCTCAGGATTTTGGTGCCAGTAAAAGAAATTCAGGACAGGGAAGGCTGAGAAAGGCTGGCAGGAATTGCCAGGCCCTGCAGAGGGGTGGAAGCTCTGGGAGATGCAGATAGGTATGTGGAGAAACAGGCTGGGAGAGCTCAGAGGGACATAGGTGCTAAGAGTGGAAGTTTCTCTGTTCCCCAGGTTGACCTCCCCAGAGAATTTATTGAAAGGCTGGGAATGGTGCCTCTGGGCTCTCACCTCATTAACAGTAAGAAGCGTGGATCAGATGCGTAAGAGAAACCTACATCTTAGCTTCTAAGTCCACTCCTTTCCCAAAGCTGCCTTTATTTTTCATATTGCCAGAGTAAGAGCAGCCAGGAGTGCTCTCATACCCACAGATGCAACACACATGGCAGGCCTGGCCCTCAGCCTACCTGCCTGCTCTGCTGCCAGGGCCCAGCAGCAGCCTACACGAGCCAGGCAGAGGACAAGCAAGTACAGCTCTTGCTGCTTACCCCAATCCCTTCTCAGTGGCAGGGAACAGTTGTTGCCCCCTCCTTCATCCTTCTCCTTCCTGAGTCCTGGAGGAGAAGTTGGTGCATCAGGACACAGTCGTTGGTGGACCCAACACACTACACAGCTACTTTGCCTGTATTGACCTTAAGTGGCTTGCCCCACTTCTGCCTAAAAGCTAATGAAGTGGGTTTTTATAAGAATTTTTGCCAAAATAATTTTTGGTAAAGTTGATAGGATCTGGAGATTTGTTGCTTGGCCAGTCCTCTTACCTCTTCGCTTGTGCAACTGTCCTTCCTTTGGTGTGATATTAAAAAGTAAGAATAGAAAAAAGGAAAAGAAAGAGTAAAAGAAAATTTCCTCTCACTTGAGTTATATCTGTCCATCACTTAACTTCTCATGAAGTAATCATCAGCAATTAAAAGTGTGATTTTGATGTCTCTCCTAAATACTCTAATGCATGTAACTGTTGACCATGTTTTTGGACAGTTTCCTGATTCTGGACAAATGGTATTCTCCTTGCCTTTGCTAAAGCATTAAGGAAGCATCTCCATGTTGGAGGTTTATAGTTTTTAATATTTGGGGGGGG
>VZRW01007979.1:337279-364733 GCA_013398125.1 Aegotheles bennettii
TTTGGTTTAATCTGTAATGAATTACAGTTTAAAACAGTTCTAGCCTTCTGCTTTTCTCTTGGTCTCCCTCCTCAGCACAAAATAATGTTGCAGTATTATCCCCACTTAATTTGTTTGTTAGGGACAAACAACGTTTGATGTAGTTAGAAGCCTCCAAAAACTGGAAGCCTCCAAAAACTGTTTCTTTAATTTTATTTGAAAAATTACTACTTGACAGGGTTTTTTTCTTTTTTTTCCAAGGAGGATACACTACTCTTGATAGGTTGTTACGGACAGCATGGAGCCCTTAGGAGTGAATTGCTCTGTTCAGTCACTGCATGGCCAGTGGTGGCTGGAGCTGCTCCCTTTTTGGCTCCCTCTGCGTGATTCTGTCCTGATCCTCAGTGCGATCCTCAAACATAACAGACATCATCATCCTCTGAGGCAGTGGAGCCTTCAAAACTCCCTACTAATCTCCTCGAGTTCACCCAATAGTGTAAATGGTAGCAGTTGTTTTATGACATGGAGACTTGGCTACAGAGAACTGAACACAAACCAACTTACTCTTAATTACTTTTTAAAGGAAAGCAGATTTCCTCCATAGTGATAATCAATTGGACTTGTGTTTGGAAGAAAGATGGATTGTTCAAAATGAAACCAAATCTGCTCAGGGCAGGTTTCCAACGGATCTTACTCCCTTTTAAGTTCAGTTATGCTTTCATAAGTAGTTCCTGAATAATCTTTAGTAAGTGTAAATTAAAGAGCCACTCATACTAAAAAAATCAGCCAAGGTCTAAATCTGCTTTAGGAACAATTTTAAAAGCAGTGGTCCAATTGTGTTAGCCAATACATTCTTCTTGCCTTTTATGATTTTCCAGACCATTCAGTTTCCATATCTAAATGGCATTATAAATTACTGTCATATGTATTTCTTTCAGAATCTTAATCTCCCTGGTTAGAAGTCAGTGCTATCTTTGCCTACACTTGTCAATAAGAAATGCGGGACATAACTTGGGTCTCTAGCATTAGAGAAGACATTAAATCTGTTGCAAACACCACCATAATCGACTGCATCAGTCACACCTGCCGAGAAGCCGTACCTACAGCCTGGGTTCTTCTACCCACCATGTTCAGGTCTGTCTCATGCAATCTGGAACAGCCCCATTGATGAGCAGATGTTTATGCTACACCTTTCTTCAGTCTGTGTCTCACAGGCTTGTGTACAGCCAGGATGTTTTGGCTCCATGCTGCTCTGCCAGCTTACCGTGTCATGGACCAGAGGGATTGGTGTGGGAGGCAGCCTACGTTTTCAGTGCCTGCTTCTCCTCTAGGCTTGCAGCTGGAAATTGGAGGCATCTCATGGCCTATTCTCTTTCTGGCAGTTTTCAGGCCTGCAGAACTTAAAGCCAGTTTTGGCATGTAATCCTCAGAAGTTCCTTTTATGAAAGTAAACTTTGGGTTACTTGAGAAGCATTGAAGCTGCATGAATTAAAAACATCACGTTACTGAATTTCCAAGTGGAGTGACATATCATTCCATCTTGTTCTGGTGCCATTGTCAGATAAAAAAACTGAATTCTTCACTCCTCACGATGTTTCCCTGGGTGCAAAAAGAAATACAAAGCCTTCATAGCTAGGACTGATTAATGTCAGTTCTGTAATGACAAGATATTTCAAAATTACTGTCTCATGTCCTTTAGGTTTGTTTTTTTTCTCTTTAGTAGTCTCATCTGTTAGAATGTGTTTACAGTAGGTACTCTTTTAGACTAGAATTTCTAAAAGGATTCAAAGAAAGAAAACAGGGAGATTACCTTGACATTCAGTGACAGCTATAATATCATGTAAATCATTACTAATGGAGAACAATTATGGAAGCTCAGTTGACTGTAATAGATTTTTCACACAAAGGAGGAAGGATGTTGGACCTACTGTAGAGCTGTGAAGAAATAATTACATATCATCTTTCGTACCTAACAAATAAGATCTTTTTAAAGATGTGGCACTAGCCGTGACACGCTCAAGAACATCATGTTCTAGGCAGTGGGGTGTTTTGTTTGCATTACATCTTTTAGAGCAGCTATCTGTATTGCAGCATTTGTGTGCCTTCTACATATTTTGAGTGTGCATGTGTTATCATTTTCATTTTGCACAGTTGTTTGGTAGCCTCTTGCAGGGTATGTTGCAGCCACTTAAGATCCAGACTGTATATACTGACTGATGCCTGTTGTCTTGCCGCAGCCAATGTGCAAGTTCTTTTCTCCAAGTGACTTCTTTTCTGCTTAGCAATGTGACCTCCTCAGAACTAATACCTTCCATACAGGAAAGACATCCTATTTCTACAGTGGCATTTATACTGAGGTCTGAGAAGGTTTAATGAAATTTAGTAATTTGAGGTTCAAAACTCTATTAAGAGATAATTATCCATAGCTTATAAAGATGGAGTAGATGCTGTTTGAGTGCTCCCTTGCTTCAAGGACATAATGCTGTTTGCTTTTGGCTATTCTATTAATTTTCATCTGATTTTTCAGTTATCTATATGAGCACTTCCCTTAGTTATGAGTGGTATTTAGTTAATGCCATTTGTCTCCTGCCTTTGCCTTACAGATTGTGAAAAATTACTGTAGGGCAATGTGCATTGACCTGATAGATGGAAAGCTTCAATTGTACCTGCAATTAGACTCACCTTTTATTGCATCCAAGTGGAAAAAGATATGACACTAGGACATGGCACTCACTCTGCCCATTTGTGGACTGGAGCCCAGAACCAGGAGCTGACCCTCTGTTGGGCTGCGTCAGGAGAATCTCAAAACTTGGTTTCAGGCCTACATGTTACTCTGTATGTTGTAGTGACATTTTGTGTCATGGAAACTCAGAACTATGCTGTAGGATCATTTAGTGACCTGAGTACAAATGTAGGACTTTTTTTCAATTTTAACACTAGGATCATGACGGTTTTAATTTGTTCATCCATTGTAATTTTCTGGGCACATCACTTATCTGCCTGTTGTAGGGATGACGGGTACTGAAAACCTGAGGTGCTTCCCTGTTCCCCTTTGTCTTGAACCACAGAAGTCTCTTGAAGACTGAAAGATCTTAGCTTAAACTAAATCTTTTAATTAGTAGTTGGGTAGAGGGTGAACGAAGTTTGGACTTGATAGTTTTTAAAACCTTGGATTCTCAGAAATCAGTTTCAGTTTCTAGCATCCGTTTCCCATCTGTGAAATGAATTTTGTGTTTAACAGCTACATGAGAATGAACTGAGCCTAGATTACATTCATACCTCGCTTGCATTAACTGGAAAAGGCTGGTGTTCTTCCTGTATTTTGGACTGGCCAGGATCCATGTGACCATTTGTAGAAGACTTTGCGAAGGAAAGCAACCACTAACAATACTAGTTGAAAAAACTGCATACTTTGTGATCTTAATCACTAGTCACGTAAAAAAATTTCAGTGTTTCTTGAAGACATAACAGGGTCAGGGCATATGTTTTTTCTTTCAGTTTGTTCCCAAACATCTGTTTTCCTGGTGAATAAAAGTGTAAACAAGAGAGTGAGAGGACAGTTTATTTTCCTGACTCCAATCTTTTTGTCAAAATCTTTCATCTTAGAATCCCACAATAAAATAAAATTTTGGGAAAGGAGCATATTCCTGAAGTATTGGCAGTGTTTAACCCTTTGTTTCCCTTGATAAAAAAATTTACACTGAAACCATTTTGACTACTTCATTAATTCACTGCTCTGGGAGACATCACATCTTAAAAATCTTTAAAATGTGTTTAAATATCTATTCATATACATAAATACATATTTAAAATGTGTGTAAATATGTCTTTCTATTTAATTTTTCTTTGTGCTTTGCTTTTCTTCTGACTGGAGAATTGTTCAGGCACCTGGCTGCTCAAATGCCATACCAGTCTGATTTAATTCATAGCCAGCTTTGCCACTTGTTGCTTTGCTAATGTAGCCTTTAGAGGAGTCCTGGATCATTGTCATGCATTAATAGTTTGCCCTTAGAATAATTAAGAAAACAAAATAAAACACACATACACAAAAAGACAAAAAAAAACCCAAACAACAAACGAACAAGGACAAAGTACTTGGGTTTTACTCCTGGGCAGAATTGCCCTGTAAATGTTTCTAGTGGTGATGTTCACTTCACCAGTTCTCATTGTTGTGCTGATGCCAAGTGATAATTGGGAAACTGATGTGGCTGAGAGAACCAAACCTGTACGGAGCGCTGTTGTTCCTTTCCAGACAGGTCAGTTTTCATCATGACTGATGTAAAAATGTTCACAGCAGTAAAACACTGGAGGTAATTCAGGGACAGGAACTTTCAGATGATTTAGAGAAGAGATGACTTGGCCAAGCTGAGTAAAATACATGTTAGTTCAGTACTGTTCTCTCCAGCTGCTACCTTGAATTTTCTTTGACGTATAGCCTATGGTGAAACTAGTGTACTCGTCTTTACTGGTCTTGCTATCGGATATGTCACACATATTAACTATTTCAGGGTTTTAAAGCATGTATTTTTAACTGTGGGGGTTTTAAAAAAATATGTGCTCTGAAGAAATTGCATTCTAAATATCACTTAATGCATATGAAACTTCACAGATCAAAGTGTGGTGTAATGACTTATGATAGCATGTTGCCTGAAAGATGACAAATGCCCAAGTGGAACCTGAGAATGTTTTATTTTTCAAAGTATTTATAAATTACTGGCATAAATCTGCCTGACTGAATAGCTGCAATTACAAAGTATTGATTTCGTATCAAGCAACTGAGGTGAGAGATTAGGAGAAGGGACTGTTTCTCACAAGACTGGAATTATTTCTGCAAACATATGTAGTGAATTTCAGTAGTTGTGTTGGTTAAGGAAACGGTTGCTCAGAACTTTGTCCCACTGGTGACAAGTTGCTCTTTAGACACCTCTAGGCAAGAAGTATCTGGGAAACGAGATATGTGCGTCCTATGTAGCAAGAATTTGCATGTGCCTTAGCAGTTTAATGAGTACATATACTGTCTCTCACAGTATCCTCCTGGACAAAATGTCCAGCATACAGCTGGACAACCGGGTTACATGGTGGGTGAGCAACTGGCTCACAGATCGAGCACAAAGACTGAGCATGAATGGGGTAACATCTGTCTGGTGACCAGTCACTAGTGGGGTTCCGCAGGGCTCCATCCTAGGACCAGTCCTCTTCAACATCTTCATCAATGACCTGGATGCAGGACTCGAAGGGCTTCTCTGCAAATTTGCAGATGATACTAAATTGGGAGGAGCTGTTGACTCCCTTGAGGGCAGACAGGCCCTACAGAGAGACCTCGACAAGCTAGAGATGGGCAATCACCTACCACATGAAGTTCAACAAGGGCAAGTGCTGGATTCTGCACCTGGGATGGGGCAACCCTGGTTGTAAGTACAGACTAGGGAAGGAGTGGCTAGAGATCAGTGCAGCTGAGATGGACCTGGGGGTCCTGGTTGATAGCAAGCTGAATATGAGCCAGCAGTGTGTCCTGTCAGCCAGGAAGGCCAACCGTGTCCTGGGGTGCATCAAGCACAGCGTGGCCAGCTGGTCAAGGGAGGTGATTGTCCTGCTCTACTCCGCACTGGTGCTGCCTCATCTCAAGTACTGCGTGTAGTTTTGGGCTCTGCAGTTCAAAAGGGACATGAAACTGCTGGAGCAAGTCCAGAGGAGGGCCACCAGAATGGTGAAGGGCCTATAAGGGATGACCTATGAGGAGCAGCTGAGTTCACTTGGATTGTTCAGCCTGGAGAAGAGGAGGCTGAGGGGTGACCTCATTGCAGTCTATGGCTTCCTTACAAGGGGAACAGAAGGGACAGGTACCGATCTCTTCACTCCTGTGACCAATGACAGGACTCGGGGTAACAGTAGGAAGCTGAATCAGGGGAGGTTTAGGTTAGGTGTCAGGAAAAGATTTTTACCCAGAGGGTGATTGAGCACTGGAACAGGCTCCCCAAGGCAGTGGTCACAACATCAAGGCTGACTGAGTTCAAGAAGCATTTGGACGACACTCTCAGGCACATGGTGTGACCCCTGGGGATCCCTACAAAGGTACAGGAGTTGGACTTGATGATCCAGGAGGGTCCCTTCCAACTTGGCATGTTCTATGATTCTATGATTCTAAGAGGCTCTGGAAAAGCTGCTACAAAATCAAAACATAAATAAAATCTGAACAATTAGAGAGTGATAGGGGTTGAGATTTGGAACACCACCACCCATCCACCTGCACTTTGTTGAAGGCCTAACACCTCATGGAACCAAAAATAAATGGTCATTGGCTCAGAGATCATGTGGTGTGAAATATGTCCCCAAAACTAGCAATTACAGAACTTCAAGTAAGGTCTTGTAGATGAGAAGATAGGGTTTTAATTAAAACCATATTCTCCTCAAGAGTTTGGCAGCCTAACCATTCAACAGCTCTGAATAGAGGTTAACACTCAAACTTCTTGCAGGATTTCTGGCCTATTCCATTTCTGATGCAGCTGGATCAATATTAAAGTGGCATTTTTCGGTACTTTCTGAACCCGAATGTTGTTTTGCTTCTTGCCAAAGCAAAGATGAAAAATAAATTGACATTGCTGCCAGAGATAGTCTCAATAGGTTAATCTCAGAAATGAACTCTCTCAAAATCTTGAGCAGAAATTAGATTTGGTGGGATTAAATGTGATGTAGAAAGAATGATTAGTGGGGCCAGTGGCCTGGAGAATGTAGATAAATGTTGACAGCAGAACTCTCAGAGAATATGCGGGTTACACAGATCAATGAAAGAAAATAGGAATTTAAAAATCTTCCAAAGTGAAGCATGAAGATCCTGTTAAAAGCAAGACATCTTTTCCTCCCCAGAAGCAGGAACAGATGCAGCAGTAAAGAATCGCACAGAGCTGCCTGCAACTCTGCCATTGTCTACTCTCAAACAAGCCCAGAGTCATGACATCAAGTTAAAATCCTCAGAACCACACAAGTGGAAGGGACTTTTGCAGGTCTCCAGTCCAACCTGCTTGTCCAAGCTGGCTCAGGTGTGAGCTCAGACCAGGTTGCTCAGGGCTTTTCCCAGCCAGATCTTAGGAACCTCTGAAAATGGAGACTGCACAGCCTCCATGGGCGACCTCTTCTTGAATTCAAGAAAATTCAAGAGAGTACCAGAATCTTCTGACTTGTGTGGGAGGACATAAGAGTGTTTCAGGTTTTGTCCCAGGCTACTTTAGTCAAAAGTAGTCTCTGACAAGTATGGTACAATGCTGGTCTTTCAGAGTAGTTGCCCAAAACTGTCTGAAAAGGAGACCACTACTTCGGTGAGGAGGGGATAAACGTCTTTGTCAGCAAGCAAGGCTGAATTTACACATGTTGGGAAAAGAAGGGGAAAAAAAGAAAAGAGGAAAGCATCAGGTGGGTGGGATGTACAACTGAGTGGTTAACAAAGGTGGGAGCTGCCTGGGCATTCCTTGCTGTAGTACATTTTAAGGCGAAAACATAAAGGGGAGGTAAAAGAAGATGAGGCTTTGCTAAAGAGACTGAAAGAGTGACCTGGGTGAGGATTCCCTCTTATGTCAGAGAAATAAAGGCAGTTTTCATCAATGAACTTCCTACTACAGTTGGTTTTTGTTTATGAGACGGGTGGATTTACATCCTGAAGACAAAGAGAATAAAAGAACAGAAGCTTAGTAAATTATGGTGGAAAAATTAGCCAATAAAAATTATTTCAGCAACTGTTAAAAGGATGAAAATTCCCTTTTTATATGAAGCAAAGACAGACAGATGTATTAGTGTGCCATTGTAAGACATGCATTTATAGAGTGGTCTGAAGGAGGCATATTTGAGAACATGAGAACTGCTGCTGTGCACAGTCCCCTCTTCCCCGACTACTGGGGGAAATACTTGCTGAGCAGTCTGTGCTGGGGAAAAAGGCAGTAGACAGGTTATGAGTCTAGCCCTTGATCAATTGAGATGACTGATAGCTACACAAAGCAGAATACAGAAAAGGTAGCAAACTCATTACAAGGCTTGTTTAATCAGTGCTCATAAAGAGTGGAAGTAAGCAAAGGTATTTGTAATACCATTAAAGAAAAGAAGAGACTGCTTGTCATCTACATGTATTTCATTCATGTGAATTGACTAGTTCTCACTAGTATTGACAGACTAGTAACATGTTAGGTACATATACCCAGAGCAGCATGGATGGATGGTGGGGGGACAAATTTCACATAATAAAAGAAAAGCTCTATTATGAGCTATACAATGTATAATATAAGACACAATATATAATAACAAGTAAGTTATCTGGGGGTTTCCTGGCAGAGAAAATGCCACTGAGCAACTAAAGGTGGTATTTTAAAACACTGCATTTAGAAAAAAATGGCTTTGGATGCAAGGTGAGAGATTGCATTTCTGCTGTGTATAAGGGTTTTAGGCTTTTGAATTAAGGAAAGGAAGGTCTTTAATTTGGTTAATTAACATGGCAGGAGCCTCCATGCTACAGCAGGAGAACATCCATCTGCAGCAGTTGGGCAGGAACTTTCAAACTAAAGGGCTGCTCAGAGGCAGATCAAATAGCTTACAAGGCAGATGATGTAGGGCTGCTTATGCAAACCCACTTCTCTTACAAGCAGTAAGGATAGCAAACACGTCATTGGCAGTCTTTGGGTATAAAATTAATTATGATAAATCTGAAATGTTAAATGCCTGCTATTTTGAAAAAAAATTACACTGGGAGGGGAAAATCCCCTCAAATTGATTAAGTAGGGTGAGAATTCATGCTCATGTGACAGAAAAACACAAGGTCTTATTGAAAGTTTATTATACTGTATAAAATAATAAAAGCCTTTGAAGAATGGGTAGAGACAAAGTTTTCTTGGATCTGTTAAGATCAGAGAAATAAAATTGTTAAATAATTTCTTAGAATCTATCAAACATGTAAGCCTGTTTTGGTCAGGGTATTTATTGCCCTGCAAGGAGTAGGATATGAAATCTTCTGAAGATATTTGAGGATAGCCTATGGTGTAGGAGTTTTTCAGTATGTTTATTTTTACTGTATATAATGTTAATATTTATAGAAAAGTTCGCATAACACTGTGTGCTCCACTGTTGATCAGATGACATAGTATTTCATGAGAGCCAAAATCTATTTGATTTCAACAGAAAATATGGTAAGACTTAGTGTGTAAAATCTTGGAGAAAAAATCAATTAATGGAGTTTGAATTAAACAGTGGGGAAAGATGTAAAATAGTTGCCTTTGGTCTCCCCCCACTCCCTCAACCCTCTCATAAATGTAGTGTAAAGAAAAGATTTGTACTCTATGCCTGCTGCTTCTCTTTATGATGATACACATTTTCTGATGATGGTAAGAGTTCATTGGCAAAGATGCTTCTTTTCCCAATATCTTGTAGTTGTGGAAGAAACACAAATAACAGCCTCTGTATTATTCTCGTTTAGGTACCTATGCTTTTCTCTGAGAAGCTCATTTTATACAGAAAGAAAATCTGATATACTACCTTTTACAACTGCTAGACAAGGTATTGCTCAAAGCAGTAATTTCCTACTCTACCAAAACCCATGATCTTCTAAAACATAGTTTGGTTTCTCCATCATATATCTCATCCAATCAGACTAAGAACAAAAAAAACCAAAACCAAAACCAAAAAATGGAAGAGGACAAACATTCTGTAGCTGGAATCTTCTGAATTCCAATAGATATTATTGTATAATATATTATTTTTCCTTTTTATGTGTTAATATATTGAGGATGGACACAAGGCTTCTTGCTAAGTTACATATATTCCATTTTAGAAAGCAAATATCAACCTCAGTTTCTTACACTTTCATTCTGTTCCACTCCACATTTTTACCTGACTGGGGAAAAAATTGAGAAGTGAATGTTGGATCTATTTTTTGAAAAGTTTGGTTTCTGCTGAATTGTCCTTGCAGCCTGACATGATTGCCCTAGGATGTCATTGCTTGTTTCCAGGGCACAGAGTTCTGTGGCTGCTGAATCAAAGTCTTAAGTACATGCAATTTTTTTAAAGTTGTAATTTCCAACTCATTTTCTGATCTGAAATGTCGAGACTCCTCAGTAATGTGCAAACAGAATAGCATGTTTTTGTAATTACGATAGGACCCTGTTTGCCTGAGGTTGCTTCCACCCCTTACCCCCCAACAACTTTTGTTATTTCACTGACACCAGTGGTTTCTGCAGCATCTGCAGACTCTGCAGCGTCTGAATGCAGATGCAGCTGCAGCTGCTCAGTTTCTGAAAAAGAAAGATGGGGAACAGTGACTTCTGCCTCTGCCTCAGGGGCCCAGGGGGAGCACCAGCTGGGCTGCTGCTTCTGTGGAATGCTCAGGGCAACCTGTCCCTTTCTTCTTGTTGCTCACAACACAGCCACAGACCAACACATTTACTTTTCCAGGAGCCCCAGTGATTATATCTGTTACTGAGATAGGAAAATCACATCACAGAGAAGATCAAGCAATGGGAAGGTGACTGGGTCACCTCCAGAACCCCCATTCCAGTTTTCAGAGAGTTGAAATCTTTTCCCCTTTTATATACAAATGGAAAGCCAGTTCAGGAAAATGAGATTTGTCTTTTCAGGTGAAAAAGCAGGACAGGCTGTTCAGCTCCCTTGTGGGGAGTAACTACTTGTAGCCTTTTCCACTGGCCTTTGTTCACATGAGATATCTCTGCCCAGCAGCCACCTGTGTCCAAGGCTGCTGACGCACCTGGAGATGGACCAGCAGATCTCAGAACAACTGCGGGAGCCAACACAAGGACTGAATGCACCAGTACTTGATACCTAAGATCTGTTCTATCTGAAAACTGTTCTTTCTAGATAGAGGGAAAAAAGCACTTGCTGAACTTTCTTTTATAAAAACAGAGAGAAGTGGAACATCTCATACTAAACCAACTCACAGCTGCAGTATACTTGCCACACAAATAAGATAGTGCTGGAAGAAGTGATTTATTTTTCTGTGTAACAATCCTTTTGTGGTGTGGTGGATCCTGGTGGATCTGGAGAGAGAATTTTTCAGCCATTAGGTTTTGGAGAGGAATAAAACAGAAGCTTACTTTAAGGTGAACTGGAATAAATGTCCTTCATTAGGATTTAGGTATGCTTCTGTCTCCTGGTAGAATTTTAATCAATATTTTTCTCCATGTAGTTGATACAGGATCTATGTTTTAATATCCATGAACAAAGTGTACATTACCTTGCTACACTTGTGTGGGAACTAACAGAGTACAGTGTTTTTCCTAGTAATATACATCTGGTACTAGAGCCTGGTTCAAAACATTAGTCAGTTTTACAACTATAGACAGAATTTTATGACATTCTTCAGTAGTGTGATAATGATGAGCTGATTCTTACAAATCCTCATGGACTTTCTCTTCAGTGTAGAACCAAATTAAAATTTGACTTTTGAAAATATTTAAGTGTTAAGGTGTTTCACAGGTTTGGTGAGACCTAACTGAGTATTAGAGGAGAGAAAGTTCACATGAGTTTTCTAGCAAAGAGTTCTTGAATTGCTTTTCTGTAATAAATTCAAAATCTAATTTGCAGAACCTTTGCATTCTATATCATTTGTAAGTAGAGCCTTACCAGTCAAGATTGTTTTTCATACAGTTCTTGATTTTTTTTTGGTAACCATTAGCTACTGAATATTATACCTGTTAAGGTATAAACACAATTTTTTAATGGATGTCGCTTTAAGATATACTCAATGTTTATTCAGGCTGACCTGTTTTGAAGAAAAACACAACAATCTTACTGCTTTTTCTGTGTTGTGTCTTGCAATTCCCAGAACAGAAAAACCCAAAAAGAAAAAAAAATCTCTGCCTAGTATGAATTGCACAAGAGCATGATGAGTTGAGAAGTACTTTTCTTGTGCCTTTGCACGCACATTCCAAAAAAGTCTCTGCCAGAGATACTCTCTTTTGAAATTTGCAAGGGTTTGTGAAGAGCAAATACTGAAGTGCTGTCTTGCTCTTTCTCCTTTAAAATACTGTTTGAGGAGGAGCCTCAGGAGCTGAATTGCTCAAAAAAGGATCTGTTCAATGAATATCTAAAACAGAACTCTTGGATTGCTAAACTGTAATTGAAAGGTAAATTCTGAGACAAAACAAAATTAAATTATTGTTTGTATAGTTTATTGTTCCTTTGGGATTCATAAAAACTTCTCCAGTATTTTTTGCCTCCACCCAAAAAAAGTCTTGTTTGTTTATTGTATTAGAAGTTTTAGATTGCAGTTTCCTTCTCTTTCTGAAAGATTTTAGCATTTGAATTCCCTAAGAACATCTTAAAACACAGGAGACAAAAGCCTCAGCTTCTGTTTTCAACCAGTCATGGAGAAAGGCAGTGTTGCAGGATACAGTGTCAGTGAGATAAATTGGCATTTCTCATGTAAAATTGTTTGAAATATTAATAATATTTTTGTTGCTGGCTTGTTTTTGTTGTTTTTCTATATTTAAAAAAATAGTGAGAAAAAATGTAGGGGTTTTAGTTAACTTCAAATAAAAAGTAATATAGATAGCATAATTAAATACATTTACTGATAACACTTCTTAAATGATGAATTGGAAGACATTAAATAGGAAGCTCTTACAGGGTGTCTTGGCCTCTGGAAGGGATGTGGTGCTGGCGTGCTCTGGATCGCTGGCATCCCCAGGAGCTGCCACGCTGGCTCCTCTCCTAGCCCAAACCAGGACAGCTTGCTCCTTTGGGTGTTGGGGGCCTCCCAGTAGCATTCTTAGCACTGGCATAGTAGATAAGGCTTTGGCAAAGTTTATGGCAGCAGTGGGCCCAAATTGCAGACCTGGCTTTTAGGTCTAGCTCCAGCACAGTGGTTCATGAAAGTAAACTTCTGGGTTACGCCAGTTATCAGATTAATTATTAGTAGCATTTTTACGATGTTGGTTCATGTTTCTTTCCATTCATGGTGATTTTGGAAGATACTAAACAAACACATATTGATGCAAAGGTTAAGAGGCAAGTAGTTCACTGTCTGAAAACCATTTTTTTTTTCCATTTTGGAAGGACATATACAGAGAACAAGGAAGAAGAAAAATACTTTCACTCTCCTGCTTTGCCCATCCTCCTCGGTGAGGGGCCAAGCATGATCCATTTCTATTTCCAGGGCAAGACAGGGTTTCCTCCCCCTCAGGAGGGCATTTCATCCCAAGGGGTAGTGTTTGGTGCGGGTCCCTTATGTGACATTGCTATTTGTAACCAGTGTCAAAGTGAAATCAAGACTAAGTGTACATAATTATCATTGAATCATAGAATTGTTTTGGTTGGAAAAGATCTTTAAGGTCATTAAGTCCATCTACTAGCCTAGCACTGACAAGTCCACTGCTAAACCATGTCCCTAAGTACCATACCTACACATCTTAAATGCCTCCAGGGATGGTGACTCCCCCACTTCCCTGGGCAGCCTGTTCCAGTGCCTGACAACCCTTTCAGTAAAGAATTTTTTTCTGATACCCTGTCTAAACCTCCTCTGGCACAACTTGATGCCATTTCCTCTTGCTCTATCACTTATTACTTGGGAGAAGAAACCGACACTCACCTCACTACAACCTCCTTTCAGGTAGTTGTAGAGAGCGATAAGGTCTCCCCTCAGCCTCCTTCAGGCTAAACAACCCCAGTTCCCCCAGCCATTCTTCATAAGGCTTGCACTCTAGGACCCTTCACCAGCTTCGTTGCCCTTCTTTATGGGATGAGGAAAGGAGATGGTGATGTAAAGCATCATTGAAAGGGCCTCTGGTTACAGTGAGCTATGTTTAATCCTCTCTGCTTATCTTGCTAGTTGCTCTTCCTTTCAGTTATTAAGGTTTTGCAGTTTCTGGAATAAGAAGTGGTAGATACAGGGAGACAGGCTGAATCAGCTGTGACTGAATCTCCTCTTGTGTGAGGTAAATGGCAGCCATGCCATTCTACCGCAAAATGAAATGGGAGCAAGTCCCACAGGTCTTGCACTTTCCTGCTCGGCTCCTCCACAGGCAAAACTGCCATTCTGTAAATACTATTGACAGACTTTAAATTTTCGCTGATGTCTAGCGATTCAGAAGTAGGCAATGTGTTGCTATAATGGCAATTGCTGTATTATACTTACCATTTTGAACACATATCTTTTGTAGTGTCACTGGACAGAGGAAGGTGTAGAAATCTCGTGGTCAAAGTTGTGGAAATAGAGGGAAACTTTCTTAAGTGTACTGTTAAGAGTTGGCAGTAAATTTTGGTTTAATGGTAGGAGAAAAACCCTCTTCATTCATTTTCTTTGAATGTTGTCTAACAAATGTTGCTAGTCTGAAAAGCAGAAATGATTAGTGTTTGTATTATGTCAATGTAGAAACAATGACCAAGACTGCAGGTACAAGATGCTGTTGAGCTGCTGAGACCCTGCATTAGAGAACGCTCTGTCTACACAGGACAAACAAACCACAGAAGTGGAAGACTGAGGCATGGAAAGGAAACTGTTCCATAGGAAACCAGGAAATGAGCTCAGGGCTTATGCTTGCCATCCTGTGTTTTAATTCCAATAGTCCTCTCTCAGAAATAAAAACATTGCCCTCAAATTATTGAGCATGTACCAAAGCAAGCTCCATTTGTTCTATTCCATTTAGGAATTATCAGCATTTCTCTATTAATATTTATGCCATTATATCAATTATTATTTTACATAAATTTATTAAATAAAATATCTCAAATTTTAATCATTGGCTATGCTAGATACACATAAATTGTAGAATGAGCAATTTCAGCTGGTTGACATAATAGTGTTTGAACAGAAAATGAGAGTGATGCCTTGTGGCTCATCAGTGCAACCCATGAAATACATATATTCATAAACAACACTTCTTGAGGAACTTCTAGAATAAAGATTCCATGAACAAGGCATATTTAAAAATCATTTAATAACTGTTATGGATAGGTATTAAATAAGAATGCAGAACAGTAAAGAAAGCTTGGTTGAATAAATGCTCGACAGTTACCTCAGCTTTCTTCAGAAAAATGGTCTATTCTTCAACTGTAAAACTGTCACTGGCAGATTCAAGGTGTCCAGGTATGTCCTCACAGCATTTAAAACATTGATAATGCTCCAGTCAGAAATCCATGTTACAGAATCAGATACAGATATTTGAGAAAATTCAGTTGCAATAAACAGGCACATGCAAAGGGGTCAAGAACAGCTATACTTAGAATGTTATTACAGTTAAGAAAATAAAATATATAGTTTGGATAACTTGTGGTCTGGGTGTAACTATGAGTGAAGAAAATAATCTCTTTTGGGCATTGGCAATAGAAGTACCTTGACCTAATGCACTACACATAGAGATCTGAACTCTACCTCTTCTTGGCATTGGTCTTGGACAAAACACAGATTCTTTGTGCTTTTTCTTTTACACAGAATGAAAGTCATTATATTAAACTACTTAACTTATTTTGGAAATTTGTGATTGGAAGCATGCTTATAAATTTGTTATTAAATACATATTTATTTTAATAGTTGGAAGTCTACCAGAAGACTAGAATCCAAAAAGTACAATTTAAATAACTAATAATGTGGTTTTATTTATGCTGTAATTTATTTGGGAGAGGGATGGGAGTAGCACAACAGTAAGATATTATCTTCAAAGTTGCCATGGTAATGCAACCTACTACCTGTTGCTGAGATCATGCTGTAGCCGTTATTATTACTTCTATTACAGCTCTTAACAGTTCAAGATGTATCCTTTAGTTTTTAAGGTGTTATTTTAGATTCAATGTCATATGTGAGAAAACTAGTAAGTTTTACCACTTCCCATCAAGGCTCTAGATCAGGTGAGAACCTGATTCTGCTAACATAGCTCCTATCCTCTAATGCAGAGTAATATACAAGCTATCTAACAATTTAAGAAGACAAGAATTATCAAGATAGTTCAGTGCCCTATCTATATTAACTTCCCCTTTCCCTGGAAAGTCAATGGTTGATACTTGGAGACAGAAAAACTAAAGCCCCAACAATAATGCAATATAAAATGTCCAGAATACAGACAGGTGATTGTTAGCGCTAACACTAGAATTGGTAACATTTAATTTACTAAGAGGATCCTGTTCACTTGAAGTCTGGTGTCCTGGTCCAGCAAAGTGCCCTGGGGCCTCTTTTACTACCCTGAAGCAGTTGGTATGACAAGCTTCAGGTCAGCCAAAGTGCTGCTGTTCAGGACCATGGCCGCAGTGAGACTCTCAAGATGCCATCAGTCATATGCTGGTACTTGTGAGTACTATAAGCTGCAGGCAAGAATGGGAATATAAACAGATTGCTCAAAAATGCAGAATCATGTCTCCTCCTAGCTGCCTGTTCTCCCTGGTTTTAATTTTAATCTTTTACTAGTGAGTTCAGCCCTCTAGATACTCAATTGCTAGCTCGTTATAATATAGTTCAGGAGAAATATTTACCAATGTCGAGATGGTTGACTAAGCTGATCCTTTCAGGTATGAGGTGGTGATAGATGACTTCTGTTTTCTGCACTTATAATGCTGTATTTTGACAAGTCTCCATGCTTTCTCGTTGCTTTCTTTTTTCCAAGATCTGTCCCCTGCTTTTAGTTCAGTAACTCTCTATTCTTTGCTGCTAGATACCAATGTTTGTCGATCTTTTCTTCTGCATATGAAAGCCATTGGCTGAATTTTGCAAAATTCATGCCAGAAACTCCTATGTCTGAATTTCTCATATCGCCAAAATGAAAATTCTGTATGTGAGTCAGTCCGTGTAATTTGTCTGCGTTCTTATGCTCCCTTTCTGTCTTCGTGTTCTGTGGTTTAGCACTTTGTGAAACTTTTATATAAACTTTTGTATTTTTGTCAAAAAATACTGATAGTTAAGTAAGTATCTTTCAGTAGTATCAAGGAGCTGGTTATTTCTTTTTATAGAGAACAGTAGTCCAATTGCTATTGCATAACAAGCAGTGATTTTTGTTTAACTGAGCTGTGGGGTAATAACTACACTGTATGAGTGGACACAGTACGTGTTTTGAGGGTGTGCTCACATTGGTGTGAACTGCAGGTGTATGCATCTATTATATGTATTGCAAAGTAAATCGTAACAGTCACAGGGATAATCACAGTGAAAGGCATACTTACAGATAAGAGGTTTGGTGTGGTCTCGGCTGTCTGAATACAATCCTCACAGGCAAGGTCTTGGATTCTTCCTGTGGTATGCTGTGCTCATAAGCATGGCACTTAATTTAGGAGCAGAGGTGTCTTACACTGAATCTGCAGTCAAAGTCAAACACATGCAACTCTGAAAGGCAATTCAGCCTCTTTGAGCATTAGTCACTGGGTGGAGGCACCTGCTCCTCTCCACTGACTTACACCTACAAGTCTATGAAATACATCTGACCTTAAGGCAATAATTTGTAGCCCATTATCAAACTCAGGAACAATTAAAAGCATTTCAGTGCAATATGATGTATTGACATTTTGGAAAGCTACCTTCTCTGTCACTTGAAGGGTTCTCTATCCTTAATTGACTCTGACTGCTTTTTCAGTTGGACATAGCTACTTAGTTTTGCAGCTTCTGTGTTTGCTCATGCAAGAACAAACAGATCTGTGAAGAGGGTACTGCTTCAGTATCTGAATTTCTGATGACTGCTGTTACCTGGTTCTCTATGGCAGTTTTCTCATCCCCTTGGATTTCAGTTGTCTGCAAGCACTTTTTCCAAAGTCTGCATGTTTCAATAGCTTTGCCTCAAGATATTTCAGTTCAAAATCTTTACTCCACAGTTACTGATGTAATCAGATATAGTTTAAGGCAGGATTTCAAGAGTGTCTGTAAAATATTAATTTACCTTTGCTCTAGATGTTCCTTTGTCAGAATGGACCAGCTGTTAAAGGCATGTCTGTGGATCCTAGGGTCTTCCTCTGGCTGTATATCCAGATAAGCTGTGCATCAGTGCAAAAGTGAACTTACCAGGAGACTTGTAGCATTAAGAAGGGTTTTATAAACCCTTGTGTCATGGTTTTATGAACCTTAGGTTCTGTTTCTTGCATTTTACTGATTGGCACAAGCAGTAGCGATAATATTTTTTTAAGAGATTAAGATACAGCAGTTGTATGGATTTTGGTCAGTGAAGAAGGGCAGAAATTACAGTTGGTCAGTACAGTCAGGCAGTGCCACTAGTTTATGTTGAGCGTAAGATCCTGCGTTCACTCCAAAACACAGTTTTGTAAGAAAATAGAGTATGAGTGAAATGTTTCATCTGCAGCTGTTGCTGGTCTGGAGATGGAATTTTTGAATAGCTGAAATTCAAGTAACTGACTGATTAAAAGAATAAATAAAAATAACTCATTTACAGGGTAAGACCACTCCAGGGGAAATTAAGAGATTTTCTGTGTAAAAAGCATCTACAAAACCAAATGATTGTTTCTACACCATCATTTTATCCTCTTTTTGTAAAAAGAGAGTTCCAACCGTTATCTTCCTTTGCAGAACATTCTGAAATGAAGCTGCGGAATGCATTGGATGAAATCACTACTTAGGAGCTTATTAGGACTATTACCACAAATAGTAGAACCATGCATTGTATGGCACAGAAAACCCCATCTTTTGGAATATTTACACGTTTAAAAATTCAGTGCTTACAAATGGGTGAAGTGAAGCGGCTTTCCCAGTTTCTCCTGCTGGAAGGGAGACTCATATTGTCTCTGTACCCTCCAATTTCAGTCTTGTCGTGCCTGCTCACAGGAAACATTCTTGTTTGCTGAAAATCTTATGCACATGAGGAAATCTGCATAAAATGCTTTCTGCAGACAAGAGTTTGCCATTATCTTTATAACACTAAGATAACAAAATATCCAAATAAGAACAAACATTAGATGTCTTCAAAAATACTTTCAGTAGTTCTGCTACTTGTTTTTAACATAACTTTGCATATAAGTTTGCTACTCTTACACGGCAACACTTCTCTCTTTTAGAAAGCTTTCCACCAAAACCAGAATGATGCTTAAAACAACAGCTCATCTTCCTTCATCTCAGATATCCCAAGCCTTTTCATAACTGAAATTGTGAAGGAGCCCAGGGCTCCATGTACTCTATGAGAGGCGTTATTACTGGCACTCAGTTTTCCATGGAAACTACTCAGCCACTGCAGTATGTATCCTAAAGCAGTCAGCTTAAGAAATATTTGGATGAAAACTGTTAAAGAGCCTAAATAGAATAAATATTTGTAACCTCTTGTGAATTTGCTGTGGTATTCCTGACTTGCCACACGGAGCTGAGTACTAAATAAAATCAAGAATTTAGTGGCTGGTCCTAACTTCTGCTGCATGAAGCTGCTCTGTTGTTTTGTCACAGCTATGGCCCTGTTTTCTCTCCTAATTTGTTGTGCTTGCTCAGTGAAATTGAATCCCACGTCATTTCAGGCAAGTCTTGGAGAAGTTGTTTTCCTCGGTGCAGATGGCTCTTTCCTCCAGATGTGTCAGGCAGCTACGAGCTGCCTCATTTTTTTCTTAACCCCTCTGCCCATCTTGAAATTACGTGGACACTATGGCCACAGTAGTACCGTGGTTCTTGCCCCAAGCCTAATTTTCCTGTGACTATAAGCTGTTGTGCATGTCAGTCACAGCATGCACTGCACAGGCTCCTGTTACCTAATGTAGGTTTCTTTGTTTGGTTTGTTTTCTTGACTGTGTTAACAAGGACAAAGTAAAATTTAAGAGCCCAGCAGCCCCAGGGAGATGTTCCCTGTTGGAAGCTCTCGTGGCAACTTGGCTCCGGTGAGGATACAGCCCTTCTTGTTTGCGGCTGCAAATGTTCCAGCCTTGCATCTTCAGCCCAGAGCAGCCAAGGAGAACCTGTACCCTTGCCGTTTCCCTTCCCCATGTTTGTTTCACTTGGGAACACAATGAGCTGTCAAAATTTCCTGCCTTGTTTCCACAGAATCCTTCCTTTTGCTCCAAAAAGGATTATTTATCTAAAACTGCTAATTGCATAAATTGTCAGAACAATTGTTTAGCTTGATTTTAAGGTGGAGAGCAAAGAGATGTAAAGATCTGGTGGTCTGATGAAAGTCACCCTTGAAGTCCTCTGTCAAAGCAAAAGAGTCTGGTGTGTTGCCATGAACGGCCCCTTGCCTCTCAGAAATTAAAAATCATGCGCTATGTTGTACATCTGCTGCAGTCCCTATTTTTAGTTGAGGGTACTTAGAGGTAATTAAAAGTAATAGGGAAGAATATAAATGTTTTCCAAATAAGTGAGCCAAGAAAAAATGGAGGAGGGCAGGTGTGGTTGATTTAGCCCACCACCACTTCCTAACTAATCTTTCTCTAATGATGCAGAGACTAGGAGGCACCTGGTGAAGTATTTTGAAATAACAGATTCATGAGGTAGAGCTACTTGATAACATCTTCTACTCATCATAAACTTGCCTTCCCTGAGGGTATAGTGAATAATCCTCAAATATAAGGATTTTACTGGCTTTTACTAAATTAGTTGGGATGCAGATTTATTCTGCATATAGATTGCTATAGTGCTAGATACCCCAAACTTTTATTATCTGTAAAAAAATTAAAATTACACAAATAACTAATTGAAATAATCAGTAATTTTCCATGACTTCAGGTCCTCGACTTTACTGGTTAAGTAAAAGTCATTCACGTTTTCCTAGTTTGAAGAACATAGAGCTGGTAGCAAGTTTATTGACCATCATGCATAGTCCTTAACTATTTCAGGTCATTTTTCAGTGTGTATAAAGTCCATGCCATCAGCTGCTTCAGTTGTTTTTGTCTCCTCCTTCAGAATTATATCCTTCTGATCACCTAAATGGTTCCTTACCCACTCTGCTGCTTTTCAACAGTGGGCATTACTCCAGGGTGATTTTTCCTCTTATGAAGTGGCTCTTTAGTGCCCTGATCATCTTCCTAGAGGTCCTTCTCTCCACCTTTTTTCAGGAGGAATTCAGCTTTCCCACAGACAGTATTTCAGATGAACTTATACCAAGTGCTTTAACTACTGGCATCAATTCCTCCCTTGCTTTCCCTCTCTTTACTGGAATTACCTTGTCTGAACAGTGCACATAGGTGTCTGAGTTGGCTAATCTTTAGTTCTGTAGGAGACATGGGCAGCACCATGAGAGGAAGCCGGACTACCAGTAAAATGAAAGTGGAAGCTGCAAGTAGCTGGGCCATAGAGCAGCTGGGGCAGAGAGGGTGACAGTAGCAGTGAATTTTATTTAAAATAGCTGTAGGAGTATACACCTGATATCTCCTATCTTTGTGCTATAATCAAGTCTCAATAGTACTCTCCTAATTCCATGTCAAGATCATCAATAAAAAATGTTAAGACCATTCCAAATATGAGTTTTCTAAAGATCATGCAGTAATTGTTCCCAGCAAAGTTGCCTTTCAGTGCATCTTGTGGCATTCTTACTTTCAGGCTTTTCCAACTTCAATTTTTGTACTCATCTTTTGCCCTATCTTACACTTTTAACAAAGTCCACATGGTTGAAATGCCCTACAGTATTGAATTCTTCTTCTTGTCTAACAGATAGCTATTTTATTTGAAGTAATTAAATACCAAGTTTTATCTTGTATGGTCTACTTTTGGTAAGCCCACATAGTGTTTTCTTCTGTGTTCCAGTTGTCTACCTACCTTTTGTGTTCTCTTCCTCAAAATGTAGGGTTATACTATTCAGATCTGAGTTAGGCAATTTTTTTGATATGTAACTGTGTATGATTTTGCTATTCTCTAGTACTATGGTACCTCTCTTGATCTGATAGATATATTATTTCATGTCCAGAAAGAAAATTCATCTTTCTGGGTTAACAACATCGTATATCTTGGGTTTTTTTCAGATTATTTTTGAGTTTGAATGTTTGTATCATCTGATTTAGTCACAAGTGACATGTTTATCAGTGTGTTAATGCAGGGGTTTATTTGCAGTTTCCCATTGATTCATTGGTGTGTACAGAAAAACAAAAGCCTCAATCAAGGCATGCTCTGAATTTACACCCATTCTTAATTTGCTGGTGCTTGTATTAGTGACAGGCTCTAGCCTGTCTAATTTTTTCGGATTTATATAATGTGTACCATATGCTTGCCATTCTTACACTTTCTGCACGACTCAGCCAATCTGATGGATCTCCCTGTGGCGGAGAGCAGTGCTTTTAAGTCAGGGTGCTGCCTTATGAGCTCTGACTCATGAGGGCTGATGAATCTTGCTTCGGTGTTTTACAAATGCTCCAGCTATTTGCTCCACCCTTCTGCCCTTCAACAGAAGGATCACAGGGGAATAGGTTTATATACCTTCATTGCCACAAGTTGCACGTGATTTTAAACTTCTGATGAAGGTAGACCCACGCTGTCATCATACCTTTGAAGAGCAGACAGGGGTTTGCACCTCCTGCCCCTGCTATCAGGAGGGGTAAGTGGGGTCAACAACAGCTTGAGCTGGTTCCTTAGAGCCAGCGGTTGGCAAGCAGGACCTGAGTACAGGCAACACGTGTTCCATCTCTGGAAACAAAAAAGCAAAGCAAAAGTAAGGATGAGAGAAAATATATTTATATTTATATTTATATTTATATAATCAAAACTGACTTTGAAATATTCTTAATTTGAGTGCACGCTCCTATGTCTTTGTACCTCTGAGGACCCCTAGAGGGCACAGAAGTTTTTCTTCACCTTGAATATTTAACTTAATAGTTCTACTTGGCTTTCTTCCCTTAAACTTAATTGTAAGCACATTTTAAGTGAACATTAGATAGGAAAAAAAAAAAGTCCTTCTTTTATGCTGCAAGATGTTTTCTTGTTTTTAAACACAAGCAGGAGAGGCTAGCACTAGCAGCCAAATTCTTAAATTATTTTTGTTTAGGTTAGTCAGATGCTATATTTGTATCCCAGAGGAAGCACAATTCAAACTAGCTAATAATTCATAATTTTATTGCAACCTTTAAGAGGCCTACAGTGTGAGCTCTCCAAGGAAGTGCAGTGGGTATGCTTTCAGCCCATGTTTCTGGAGAGGAGGAACTGGTATTGTGAAGAACTAGAGTACTCTAACCTGAACCTCTAAAATCTCCAAACTTCATCTTATTTAAGTTTTTTAAGTATTTTGGTCTTGTTATTTGCCTGTAAAGAATTATTAAATTATGGTACAATACATTTAAAGCTATAGAAATGTGAAAATTTTATTTGCTTCCCACTGCTTCCTATCTACTTAGAGTGTGTTTTTGTAACTCTTACTCATCCCAAGTAGCATTTTCTTCTTAAATGAATTTTGCCTATTTCATCAATATTACATGGTAAGTCAGATACTAATCAATATGAATTAGACAGCAGTTCTAATTCTTAGTATTGGCTTGTCATTTTATGATATTTAAATGTACATTCTGGAACTCTGGAGTGATGCATATCTGAGAACATCAGATTTTGCTTAGATAAAAAGCAGGTTTGGTGTTTGAAGAGAAGGCTGATGTTTTCCAGAATGCTCAAAGTGCAGTAAGTAAAACAAAAACAAACAAACATTAAAAGAAAACACTTCATATTTTGTTTGGGTTTTTTTTCACCAACTTTGGATTTTGAGACCAGTTCCACAGCTTTGGAGGTCAGTTGGACTGCAAGCCTAGTCCAAAGCTGAGACCTTTGTGTGTGATGCCATGACAATCAGAATCCAGGTCGCCTTGTCTGAGCAAAAAACTGGTTGTCTACCACTTATTCCTGAAGCAGTGAGAGTCTATTTACTGGGAAAGAAGCTGTTCAATAGAATAAACACAGGGGGTTTGTGCCTTTGTTCTGATAAGAGGATCAGCTGTAGTGCTTTACCCAATTACCCAGGGATGTCATGGGAGATGATTTTTTGGACCTTAGTTTTCCTGCTGGAGGGGTGTAACGTCATCACTTTGAATAAAAAATAGATCTAGATGTAAACAGCAGAGAAAGGCAGCTGCCCCTTCTAACGTCTCTGGGGATTTTGTGTTTTGCAGGAGATGCACGGGTGAGAAGTCAGACAGGGGTTCTCTCCGAGCGCCGCGGCTCCTACCCATTTATAGACTTCCGTCTTCTTAACAGTAAGTGCAACTTTTTCTTCAAGTCTGCATTAAAAAAAAAATAAATCTGTATTGACAGTATACAAACCAAAGTGTCTTATTTCATACATATCTGTAGTTCAGCTGTCTTCATACAGTCAGCATTTATGATTCTATTATACCCACCCAGTGTTTGTGAAATGTTTTGATTGTATGAATGTTGTCCATAATGCTGAGTCTGTTCAGTAAATACAGTAGTGCCATTGGGGTGTGCTGTGGGAGGAAGGGGGTGCCTCAGAATTAAAAAGATAAACCTCTGTGTCCTTTAGCCTCTTAGCCAACAGTTGGAACAGATTTATGTGAGTCTGTTATCCGGTCATATAGAATTGGCACAGAAGGGGAGCATGTGACAGCACTGACCAGTGGTTTACAATAACATTAATTTTTCCAACAATTAGAACCCAATCCAAAGCCCCATGGAGTCTTCTCATTGACGTCAATGGATTTTGGGTCAGGCCAGCAGTGAACATCTGTTAAAAATAATCTTAACCTCATTTTGATTGAAGTTATTTTGCCGCTGTTGTAAATAAAGGAGAGCAAATTTAAAAGAAAAAAAAATAATTCAAGATCCTCAGGATTTTTTCACCTGATGGATTCTCTATGCTGATGCAGACCCATTAGCCAGTGTGTAAAAAGTCAAATAAAAAACAGAGAGTGTTCAGACACAGGCAGATCTAGATGTGTCCTTGTGTACTGTGTAGGCCATTCCATCTAACCTTTGAAACAAAAGTTATTCACTGTATTCATCAAAACAGACTGAAACTTCAACATTTTGTTTAGTGATGACACTTTTAAGCTTCTAGCAATTATGCTTTTCATTACAAAGCAATTGCCAAACCAAAGTTTTATGTCTCCTTTTTGTAACTGCTTTGCCGAGTGCCTGGGGAAAGGAGGGAGGTAGGTGGTAGGGAGAGGGGGAGAAGCCCAGCCTCAAAGGGCAGGGTCTGGCTGGAAGTCAGTAGAAAAAGGGGACTAATAGGAAGGGGGGGGGACATGAGCTCTGATCAGCTGCATTCGCCCAAGCTGGCAAAGTTACTGCTGCCTGGCAAAGTGCTTGCTTTCAATCTTGCTGATAAAAGGTATTTTCTGGGCCATAAATCTATCAGAGTGCTTGCTATGGCTGAGTTAGAAAGACATAAGGGATAAGATGGGTCCAGCAGTTTTCCTAGGACAAAGAGGGAATAATGTACTGTTTCAGCAGAGCTCTGAGGACAATTTAGTCCTAGCTTGACAATGAAAAATGTGAAGAAAAAAACTGTTTTAGGCTAGCTGGAAGTGCTACTGTTGATGCCCTTATAAAGACTGAGCAGAAAATAAGTCACTTCTTTTCATTCATAAAGTAGAAGTGAATATATATTCACATTCAAATGTGACTTAATTAATTCTTTCCTTTCTATTTTGAATATATAGATGTTATATAAAATTTTCATTATATGTTCTTTCCGCTCCCTGGTTAAGAAAGAAAAAACTTCTGTGGAGATAGAGCTTTCATGTGTAGATGAATCGTGCCATCTTTCAGATCCCGCCAGCTTCTGGGAAGTGCTGGTGCTGTCTGTGGGCTGTCTATGGAGAGATCCATGGCAAGAGACGAACCGGTGAATACTTTGATCATACAAGGAGCCAGGCACTCCACATGGCCCCTCTCCTGTAACTGTTGAACTTAAAAGCTGTGCCTCTTTCTGCATGCGCCTCTGGTCCCACAGCAGTGGGGAACCTGGGGTTTTTGTGTTCCTGTGCTCTCTGTCCCAGGGACTTCTGACTTGCTTTCTTTTCCTTAATCTGAAGGAAGTCACCATGGCTGATCATGATCTCTGTGTAAGGAAAAGCAGTGATCCTGATTTTGGATTTCCCATTGTTTTCAGGTCTTTATGTATTTACTGCTTTCTGCCCAGGGAGTGGTGTTGGCTTAATTTTTTAGTGCAAAATTAAGTGAGATTTCTAGGCACTACTAATTTTGTAGTTGTCAAATGCACTAGGCCAGGCTCACTCAGTGACCTACAGGTAAATGAAGATGCTCGGTGCCAGAGCACACAGACGTGTTGTTTTGCCAGGAAGTAAACAGAATTTTATATTATTTGTTCATATACATCTATCTGTCAAATCCATTTCTGCTGTGTGTACCATATAAGCAGCAAAAACCATGGTGCTGCGCATCCTGTCAAAAAGAAACATGTAAATGTCATTATTGCAAACTTTTTTTGAAAAGTACCTAATACAGTAAAATTTTGACACTGTTTTGCATTTGTTTGGGGGCAATAACTGAGAAAGCAACTGTATACTGAAAGCTGTTACAGTAACAGAGGGCTGAGGCAGTGAAAATTTTATGGTAAATATCCTCAGAAGTCATAAAGAAATGTGTTATAAACAGAACTCCAGCTTCCCACTGATTCAGACAAACTGATCTTAAATAGTGATTGTTCCCTCCACCATCAGCAATATTATTGTAAATAACAGTACCAGCCTTGTTTTAAAGTAAGGGAAAACACTGGAGCTCGTTCTTGAACAGAGCTGACATTCATTTTGAAAACTGATATTTAAAAAAAAAAAATAAGGCATTGCTATTTAATGTCAGACTAAAGGTTACTTAAATGTAACTTTCTTAACATACTTACAGATTCAGCCAAACTAGTGGGTTTTTCCCTACTATGGCTATTAAGAGTTAACACCAAGCAGACGGTATCTTCTGTTTTTTCTGGAGTCCTACAGTAAAGCCCATGTGTAACTTAAGACACCGTTAAGTCTTTTTGGATAGGAAAACTTCCTGTGCTCTGAAAATGGGATCTTCTGTAGCCCTAATCAAAGCCAATTGGATTAATGTTAGCTTCTTGCTGTTTGAGCTAACATCTGTGATGCCATCTACACATTTCTCTGGTGCCTCTCTGCAATATATAGAAAGTTAGTGAGTGTTATTTCACCTTGTCAGTGCCAGGCTGTCAGGACCACGAGGATTTTGCATGATCCTGTCTGACTTTAGCATCTTCCTGTCTTTTCTCTGCCTAGCTGCAAGCTTTCCTGGAGGCGTAATTGCGCTGGTGGGTTTGGGGACTTTTACATTGATTCTGAAATACAAAATTGAATGTAAAATATCCCTGTGTCACCAAGAACTCCTTGGTTCTGCATTGTGAGGAGCGTATGTTTGCCTCGGCCTCTTAAGTCAGTCACTGCAACTTGTGGAAACCTGCATGACCAACCAGCTACTCCTTTGTGTTGGTTGTATGAAGACAGAAGCTTGTGGGGAAGTTATGTATGGCAACTCCTCTCCCTGGGGAAGCTGCAGCAGCTGATGCTTGTTAGCCAGCCCGATGTGAAGACCCGCCCGGACACAAGCCGACCATTCCTTTTTCCCATTCTGCCATAATAAGGCAAGGGGACCACCTGCTCCTGGTGGCCACAGGTATACACCCCC
>VZRW01007979.1:364746-426324 GCA_013398125.1 Aegotheles bennettii
CCACATTCACTAGGTGCTTATGAACAAATATTCAGACTTTACATACTCCTAACCTAAAAGATACAAGTTTTGCACAGCCCTATAGGTTTATAGGAAAATGGGGAAAGGGTTTCCTCTTCATGCAAATAAGGCAATCCTTGAAATGGGAGCAGTGGAATTAAAAAACACTTAGCATTAGAAACTTATTTTCCAGTAGGAGTAATGGGGTGGAATAGGCAAGTGTAAGGTGCCATCGAGCAGCTGAATGCAATGTATTGATTCCAAAGCAAACCTCACAGATTTTAGGAAAGTTTGACTCTGAACTTGATAACTCTAGCTTGTAACTGAACCTAATGAAGGTTGAAATTAATGATAGCAGTTTATTGGCACTTCTGCATTTCTGTGAATTAAATGAACCTTTTTTGTATTCACGGGACAGAAAAGGAGTTAAACTGAGTATGTGCAGTGTAATAATTCAGAATTTGAAACACTTCTGCAGTGAAAATTAACTTTATCTAATTTTCCATTTAGTGGAGCATAGTTTGGATTTGAGAAATAAAGGACCGTAGGGTAGGGGAGCAATAATTTAATTCTCTGATTGACAAAGTTGCTCAGTGAGTCAGATCCCTCCTCTGACTAATATGCTTGGATTAAATAGATTTCATTATTCCGTGATGAGTTGTGCTGGTGGCTGTGGTGGTACTTTTCTTCATTGCATTAACCAAAATTCTGAGGGAATTCCTTGTGATAAATCTAGAATTCTGGGTGAGCATGCCGCAATAACCAAGAAGACCTCACCCTCCTCCAGTTGTATTAGATACTTTGTTTTATTGCCAAGTGAAATTAAGTATAACAAAATAACATGGTTTACATCTGAGATGAGTAAGGTTTTCTTTACAAACTTGCCTGACAAGCTTTAAGTCAGAATAAAAGGAGATTCTGGAGACTTAAACAGTGATTCTCCAGTTCCCATCTTGTTTATGGTAGCTTTTCTCTGGATTGAATTTTTGCTTGGAAGGGACAAAATTATTAGCCTCTAGTTGATTTTATTTAAGTGTGTCTGTTCTGGAGTAATATAATTAAAAAATGTTTTACTTCTCTATATATTGATCTGGGAGGGATAACGATCTGGGAAAGGATGTACTATGTGACCAGCAAATTGGAGTCTCTGTAGTTACCCGAAGAGTTTTCTGTTTCCTTACACCTTGCACAACAGGAACATAGAGTGACATGAGAATATCTAAAAGGTCAGAACATATCTGTAGGTACTCCAAAGGTATAACTGTGTATTATCGGGGATCTTGGTATTGTTCTCATGCAGGCAGAAGCTGAGTCAAAAAAAACCCAAACAATCAAACAAACCCTGCCTGCTTTAAGCTTAGCTTAGAAAACTAATTTAGTATAGGTGATCCAGATAGTGATAGTGATAAACAGTGATATTAGGTACCATTGAGTCTCTGTCCTTTATTTGCTGTCTGATTTGAATCAAACAAAATCCTCTGGTTTTCAGTCTCTTTGCAAATGAAGTGATGCTTTGCAGGCATGTGATGAATTAGGTACTACAGAAATTGTCAGGGTTCATAAGGGAAGATACGAACTCAAGAAGAAGTCTCCATCTCAAAGAACCGGAGTCTGTGGATGTTTGAATCTGTGGTTTCTGCCTGTCTACAGAAGGGTCCATTGCAAAATTTACATTCATTTTTGGGTTTGGATTTTGAACAACTCCAGGGCTTTCAGGTAGGGCCCATCTCCAGGGAAAATAAAACTTAACCATAGCCACCAGCCCAAAACTGAACCATCAAGTAACCTGAACCCAAATGAGTGAGGTTAAAAAGAGTTTGGTTAACAGTCTTGTTTTGTTGCCTTTGGCTAGAAAAAGAAGTGGGAGTGAGAGATGCCTTTTTAGATATTTCTGACCGAGGTTAAATTAGGACACTAAAGGTCTTGTGAGGAAGTCTCAAGGGCTGATTGGATTACTCGGATCCCAACCCAGCCTGTGGAGATGAGTCCAAAGTTCCAGATGGTTATTAAATTAGAAGAGGAGAGTTCTTATGAGGTCTTCATCATTTCTACATAATACCTCCCCTAGTTCCTCATGGGTAAGTACGGCCAAAAGATACTCATCAACATCCCAAAGGCACATGGGCTTCTTAATCTGGTTAGTTTGTGTCTGTTTTGAATGGGAAGAACATTTCCAGAAATGAAGTCAGCATGTGGCCTTGCTTTCAGTTTCCTATTCCAGGAACTGGGATTCTCTTAACAATGTTTCAGCACAAAGATTGTTCTGTTTTCTAGTAACAATTCACTATATAAAAAAAATCTTACTGTCATTGGAAGTCAGTCTGGTTTCCCCCTTTTCATCAAATAACAGCAAGCTTTTTTGGTTCAGGTTATTATTTGCATTTTGAAGTGGTTTTAAGGGTGGTTATCTGCAAAATGTAGTAATAAGGTGAATTGAAAAGTATATTCTCCTTCCTGCTATTCACACTGCTTGTTTAGGTCTTATACTACATTTGTAGAAAATGAAAACCAGAATGTAAAACTGATAGATGCTTGTGCCCTCATATGCTAGCAAAAAGCAGCAGTTTGGATTATGAATGCTTCAGAACTCATGAGAGCAAGCAGACCAAACAAAAACCTAGATGTGCTTCACATACAAAGTCTTAGTGAACACTGATCTGATTATACAGGTTTGTAACTGTCCTGGTTTGAGCCAGGAAAGAACCAATTTTCTTTTAGTAATTTTACTTTTCAGTTAAGTCTCTTCTAAGTAACTGCACTTGCTGAAATGAACTGCATGTTTTTCAGTCAGTGTTGTCACTAGGACTGATACTGCTCGATGTTTATAGTTCCTGCTGGAGAGTGGTGTGCAGAACAAGGGCCACTGCTTGCTTCTGCTAAACATTTCATGCTCTGGAAACAAAAGGCAGGAGAAGGGTCACACCTGTGACTCTTCTGTAGGGAGGAGTGGACCAGACAGGTGACCCAAAATTGACCAAACTAAATATTCCATCCCATATGCAACATACTCGGTATAAATCTGAGAGATCACGAGGGTTGAGCTCTCTTTGTCCATGTCTGGTGTCCTGGGAGGACTCTGTCTGCCTTTGATTCCTATCTGTGCGTTCCTGACTCTGTGTGTCCCTGCATCCAGCTCCCAGCTGCCACTAACTCCAGGAGCCCTGTCTGGGACTTTCCCAGGGCCTCCCTGCAGCCTCGGGGTGACATGAGCATTACAGGGGGGGGGGAGCGTGATATTGGTTTTGTATATATTTGTATATATTTCATTATTTTCTTTTTCATCATTACTTCAAAGCCTTCATTACAGCTGTATAGTTTAGTTTCCAACCTGTAAGTCTCTTTCCCTTATTCTCTTTCATTTCCCTTTCTGAGAAGGGAGGGAGGTAATAGACAGCATTTGTCATTCATTTAATTTCCGCCCAGCATTAAGCCTTGACAGTAACTTATTTTTTTAATACAGATTTGGGATTCAGTTCAACTGAGAATGTCCCTTTAAAAGTTTCCAAATGATGTGTGACCCATTCTGCCACCCCACCTTCTTTTCCCTGATTAGAAAAGGGAAAGGGTGTACTGAAGATAACACTGAGGATACTTTCCAAATGACCAGAGGAAAAGAAAGAACAAGGAGAAGGGATCATTAAGATGATAAATGAAAGTTGGGTTTGCTGTTATTACAGGTTATGTTGCTTTTTCTCAAGGGGAGTGAAGGGGGATTGGATGTACCATTTCCTGTTTTAGAAACTATAATCAGCTATAGAACATTTGCAGTTTTAGGAAGAAAAGGTCCTGACTGTGCTACTGTGCGAAGATTGAAGCCGCAAAGTGAAGGTTCATATTGAAACGATAACGACTGTGGTGAAACGGAACACAACCTGCCCTTTCCCAAGAATTTGTAGGAGACTTAATAAAAGATGACAAGATGTTTGTTTACATAAAGGTGATTGATGACCCCAATAAAGGCTGCAAATTGTAAAGAGAAACACATCTAAATTCATCTTATATTTCAATTTAATCTATTCGTTTTCCTGTTGTTAAGGCTAATATTCTGTTACCTAACCAGTCTTTGAAACCCTAGTTTCTCCAGAATTTGGTGTAATGGGATAATTCAGTATATAAGCGGGATAATCTGCATAATGTTTAAATTCTGTAATCTCTTTCAAACACTATCAAAAGGGGGATATATTGAGATGAGAGGGAAACTGCATGACTAATGTTCTTCAAGGTGCCAACAGTTGTCCAGGAACTTTATGATTTGCCAAGCCACCATCACCTTGAGTGATGTTCAAAGAAGAGGAAACCCCACAACAAGATAATCTAGAAAGTTGGTGTCCCAGAGCCTCTCACATTTCATTAACATTACCCAAAGAAGTACGCGAGCACCTCTTCTGTAAACAGGGCTCTGCATTGATTTTGTGCACTTGTGTAGGTGGCTGAATCTTGAGTCTCAAGTGGAAAGTTTTAAAGATCTTTTGTTTTACTTCTTCTAAACTTCTGCTCTTGTCTGATGTGTTTAGCATCCCGCTCTCTTTCTCACAGCCTCTTCTTAATTGAAAAAATATGTTTACCCATTTCAAGAGAAATAATACAGTTGTAACCCAAGTGAACAATGGCAGCTAACAGAAAGCACTTGGCCTCTAAACCCAAATTTCATCAAAAGTCAAGGAACAAGTAATTTTTTAATACATTAGAGAAGCAAAAGAAAACAAAATGTTTATAACACAACCTTTTTGGATTGCCAAATAGTTTGAGGAAGATTCATGAGGATTTCTAAATTTGTAAGATTTCAGTACAACACCTGTTTAGCTGTAGATATTACATAGTGCATGGTGTTCATCTCCGTTGTCTTAGTTGTGTTGAACAACATATATTCAGATGATGAAATAGGTATTGGCACAATCTTATGATTTTTGAATCAAACCTGTTTGTCTCTTTCTCATACCAGCCACAGACAATTGAGACATACAGCTGGGATATTCATCTGAGCTTCTTGGTCCTTCTACAGTAGACTGAAAGCTTTCAGGCAACAATTCCTTTACATACTTTTCTGGCATCTTGTGTGTTTTCTCAGGCCTTTCTTCAAAACTTCAAGGTTTCTTTTCCAAAGAACTTTTGAACTGCAAGTTTCAAGGTAACAGGAAAGCTTAGACAGTGCAAAGAGAAGAGATTGTCTGTTCTTCTAGTTCACCAGTGCCTTCTCCAAAGTTAAAATTTGAAATCTTAAATTTGGAGTTAAAGCTTAGATTACCTATGCTAGTTCAGCTAACCTTGTTCGTACTGTTGTCTTTTGGATGATACGATAAATACATAAGTAAGAGACATTAAGAACACACAGCAATTTTTAAATATCATCAGTGCCATACACTATTTTTTATAAGAAAGATTTAGCAACCAAGTCATGCAATGAGTATGCCTAACAAGACTTAAGTAAAAGCAGTCTAAATGCCTGGCATGATTTGACATACAAAAAAAATGGACAAACACCAGTTATTTCTGATAAGTCAATTATATATATTTTGGGCTTTCAAATAAAAGCATTCTAATCAGCTGTCAAACCAGGAACCAGTGCAGGTAGTTGCCTCTGTAACATACAGAACCAGAGACAAAAAGTTTCCCAGAGTCCTCACTGTTTGCAGACTGTTTGGACAGTAAATTGCAGGTCTGATCCTCGCACCTTATCTTACAGATACTCCAGCACTCTTCTACCAATCCTGCCTCATACTTCAGGCATACAGCAGTGGCTGAGTACTGAATATCTCTGCATCCTTGGAAGAGGGGAAAGGATCTTATAAACCATATGAGTCAAAGGCAGATGCTTAAGGACCTGATTTATTTTGCATCCTTTCAGAAAGAAGAGAAAAAACATTTTCTGCTTCTGAATCAGTTGCCTTTTGAAAATTAATAAACCTGTTGTTATCCACTTGTGCTGCTGGGTAACCTGTTTTCATTGTATGCTGAGGTGCAATAAAATAAAAACAGGCGATACTGTGAAGGAAAACTCAAAGGCCTTATGTGAATGCATGACCAAGTTTGTTTATTTTGAAAGAACAATAACAATGTAATGAACGTCTGGTGCAGAATTAAGTACATCCTTGTCCAAATTTGATTTATGTGATTGTTTCTGGAAGTTAACCATTGTTAACATAACCTCCATCATTTTTATATTCATGCTGCCTGTGGGCACATGCTAGTGCAGCAATGAGAAATTAATAAAGAAAACTGGTAGCAGTTCCTAGTGCAGGAAACCTCTTTCCCTGAAATAACAGAGGCTGGGGTGTAGTGAGCTGTAGATCATGTTAAGATGAGCAGATCTGTGTAACTGGAGGAATTTTGTTAGGAGAGAGAAAACAACCATTGATCCCTGTAGCTTATTAACCTCTTGAGGGCCACGTACAGTATCCAGACACCATCCATGGTCTGACAGTGTGGATCTGTGATGTGGATATCAAATGACCCAAGGAAGAATGCACCCACTTTTGCTGCCTGCTGAAACACGTCGGGAGATATGCTGTGAGCTCAGGCCACCTGTGTTTTTGAAGGCAGAAGTTAAGCTTTGTGAGGAATGTTTATATGGATGCTTCTGTAAATGTGTATGTAATTCATACAGTAACTTTGTTCAGTATACAAAGAAAGGATTCTCCTACCACTGTGCTAGGCAGTAACTCCACTGGATATGAGAGTGTGCATATTTTAAGAGATACAGATGGTGCTTTTCTTAGGTAAACAAAACATTCAGAAGTTGCCACGATGATTAAAGATAAACACAGTTCTCAAGGGAAGTTTTATGGGTATAAACAAAAGACATTCTTGTTTGTCTTTCATGTTCATTTCAAAATTGCACATAATTACTGAATCCTTCCCATGTGAGCCTTGCAGCTTGTGTTCTTTAACTAGGTAATACAGTATATGTTTTATCACCCATAGTTCCATGATTGAATCTGCAATGGCATTTTTGATACATTACTTGTAGTTCAATTTAATCTAACTAGAAATAGCTGTCAATAACTCTTGATGTTTCAGTCATTTTATGACTTACATCAGGTGTCATGATCAAAAATTTATATTTGCAATTTAAATTGAAACTTTACAGTTGTCAATGAAGTGGTATGTTCAGTGTATCACTGCAAGTCTTTCACATAAACCTTTAATTTCATCTTAAAACTGCATCCTGATCTTGTGTCTGCTGGTGGAGCCCATATGCGAAGAATGGCTCTTCACTGCTGGGAGATTCAGGTGCGACTGCTGAGCTGAGGACAGAGTTTGAGCATTCACTCTCAGCTGCTTCACCTTTTGCTCTTCTTTTTTCATCATCATTTTTCTCTCAGCTGTCTGTTTTCTTTTTTGTTTGACACTGATCTTGGGAGGGGAAAGAGAAAATGCTGATGAGATTATAATAGTTTGGGGTATGTTGTGCTCAAAGAAGGACAGAGTCAGTCCAATTTTTATGCAAGACACCATCATAATGAGGTACGTTATTGTGGATGGCATAGTAACCTGTTAAAGGTCATAGCAATCACTTGACAACTCCTGTGATTCACAGAAAAATCAATTATTACTGAAATTACCCAAAGGATGTGATTTTAGCATGATATCCTTTAAGTTAACATCCAGAGTTTGCATGTGGGTAGGATGCAGTGAGGGATTCGGGCTGTTCCATCCAGTGCAGTTTTGAAAATATGCTGCCTACCATTCTTTATCAGTATTATGAACTCCTTCTCTTATGAATGAAAATACAGGTCAACAGATTATTGAGGGTAATCTTTTTTGCATAATATATTGTAATAGAGTGTTCATGTGAAGCAGCAAGTCATGTTTCAAAGGCTCTGTCTGCCCATGATTAAATTTCAGTTGAGACCAATGACAACCATATGGACCAATGTGACAAAGCAGTGGCAACAAGTTTGGTGGTTCAATTCGCAGAATGTTTCACAATAAGAAATTATTTATTTCAAACTGATCTGTTTGTGGTTTGGTAAGTATTACTTGTGCGTCTGAAATAACCTGGTAATCCAAAGGATAAAATAACACCTTCTTCATAATCTAACATACGGTGGCTTTTTGGGGCTTGGGCCAAACCTTCACCTTCAGATCATCCACAGCAACTCTACGCGTGAGTTTTAAAGGTGATTCAGGGGAACATATATGGCAATTGAAGTCATGTATCTATAACTGAAAAAGCAGATACTAACAGATAAAAATTAGTTAGAGCAACTACTTATTCAAAAGGGAATATACATTTTCTATACGCTAAAATTTAAACTTGTTACCTGAAAGCAGTGACAGTATGGAATCAAAGATGAAATTAAGGAAGTTGAGAAACGGCTGATAAAAGCTTAAAAACTGAATTAATTTTAAGAGTGTTTTGTTATCCAGGAATTAAACTGAATACCAGCCAGTTCTTAGCAGCACTATATAAATGAAAAGAAATTCAAAAACAAGTCTACCAGTTCCTCCACATCTCACTGTCACCTACGTTGTCGCTCCTCCAGCGGGCCATGAAATTGTTCCAGCTTTTAAAATGTGTGAGAGAATTAAGGCATGTGCTGGCAGGTCATAAATGAAAATCTAACCTTCAGGCTGGTACAGTAGTGACATTGTTACTGTTCACATTCTTGAAAACACATGGCTTGTCAAGTTGCAATAGAATTATTTTGTGCTTTTATATTATTAAAACTCAAAATGGGAGACTTACAGGTTCAAGAAAATACATTAATTATTGATACTTAGTATGTATGTAATTTTTTTCTTATTACTGACTTTGTGTTGCACAATAGCGGTTGGATTACTTAAGGAAGAAACTTGCTACAGAAGGTGCTCACACATCTGCTGTTGGAGAAATGAAACACTGAACCACCTATGATCAAAAAAAAATGCTAATGACTTTAGGAAAACATCTCAGAATAATAATACTCATAAAAACAGCATACAAAGTCATATTTTATTTCAGAGCAGAACAAATGCTCAGCATTTTTGCATAAAAAGAAATAGCAGATTAGAGAGAGTCGTCTTCAGTGCATGGATATTTTTCTGGAGCTCTTATTTAAACCCAAAATCCAGTGAATTGCTAGGCAGCTTCTTATCTCAAGCAATCATTACTGTTCTCTAAAAGGAGTGCTTAATCTTCAGTTTCTCACAAGGTTCCTTTTACGAATAAAACTGTGTGAAATCTCACTATCTTTGAACAACGGTCTGGTTTCTGTCTTCCCTTTTTCCAAAACTTGCACCGGACTGCAAAATGAAAACATCACAACTGTATGTGAGGTTCTGTTAAAAGTTCAGATGAAATCAACCAAGTCATTATCAGTTTTAGGAAGCCTACATATTATTATTGCTAACAAGAGGTAATTTAATTACTCTAATTTCAGATTTAATCACTGTATAAAAACTGCCTTGGTTTTTGTGTCACATCTAGCCCTATATGAAAATCTTCTAATACAGCATTAGGGACTTAGAATTATCCTGGTACTGAGTGAAAAGAATGTATTCTGTTGTGTAACCAGAAATCCATGTAGTGCCTGAATATACTTGCTTTCCTAACTGTAGAACTAAAATATTTTCTTTATTTTAATTTGCCTCACTATGTAGGAAGGACAGCAGATAATACAATGGGATTATTAACCTATTCTTACTTCTTTCTCTCTTTCATTTTCCAATAGCAGGTGATACATTTGTGCTTTCAAACTCTATTTTGAGATCTCCTTTGGTGTCACTTTGTTGGTTATATATCCAAGATCACCTTGTATGCTAGTTCTGTGCAGTTTTTGTATATTCCAGTGACACTCCTGTGAGGCAGCAAGGTAATGCTATTTTCAATTGTATAGGTAGGGAACAGAGGCACAGAAGCGTAAGAGCAGCTTTCCCATACCTAACTCTGCCTAGTCATTTAGGATCCCTCTAGACATCTACAATTAGGTGATAACAACAGTGACTTAGCCTGGGACACATTAATGCCTGTGGCAGGCATTGTACTGAACTCAGATCTTCCAAGTCCTGTGTTAGTACTCTGATTACTGGAACATATTTCTTTTCTGAAATAAACAAATATATTATGCTGAAGTATAGGGATTTGAGTACTGCTCCTTCATGTGGATTGTCAAGAAGCATGTACTTTGTGATTTTTGTATCACTATTTTAAAGGTTTTGCTATTTCTCTTATTAAATAATTGAGAATGTCATCCTTCATCTTGAGTTTCATGGTTTCTGTACTGAATGCTTTTCACAGATACTGCACTCTCAGGGGAAATCGGCACCAAGAAAAAAGTGAAAAGACTGTTAAGTTTCCAGAGGTATTTCCACGCATCACGGTTACTGCGTGGAATTGTACCACAAGCCTCTCTGTACCTACTGGATGAGGACTACCTTGGGCAAGCAAGGGTAAGACCAGTCTCCAGATCTCCACTTCTCTTAATAATATTCCAGAAAGTGTCAGTTTTGTTTCAGTCTTCAGATAAACAAATGTATGGCTGATCTTTCTTAAATGTCCCATGTTACTTGCCTGCCTCACAACAAACAGACTGTCCATTCCTCTTTTCTGGTTACAGCTTTAAAGGCTTAGTCTCAGAGCAACAAGAAAATTTCTAAATCTGTTCAGCATTTTCAGATTTTGTCAACTGAAAATATAATCTGGATTTATTAAACGATGAAGGATCCCCGGCTGAGTTACTGGTTTAAGTAAATCCAGCCTCGACGCAGGATTTAGTTCATCTGCTTGAAAAAAGGCAGCTGTCTCTCAGCTGGTATGGAGCAGCTATTAGACAACCCACAATAGCTCGCCGTCGTGGCAAAGGCTAGGAGATGGGGAACATTCCCTGCAAAGAACTTCACAATAATCAAAATGCAATTCTCTTATTTTGCAGTTCTTATACTTGTTTGAATGTTATTTTCTAACAAAACTTGCACAACTGGTGGCATTGGGATTATGTGCCTAGGCCATTTTTATTCTCTGAGAGAGAAGATTACATGCCAGGTGTTACAAAGTAATTAAGAATCCAGAACTGCTTTGAATATAGATGAAGCGATGGGAGTGAATGCACATTTCATTCAGACATATGCCATTCTAGGTCATACAGTTAGTCCAGACTCACTGAACTGATGTAGCAGGAAAAGCACTGTATATGGTGGTAATGATGGATTCTTCTGCCTGGCTGAGTGGCCTTCACAGAATCACTGTATCTAACTTTATAAAAGCTATTTCTGTGTCATGGCTGGTTTAGCAAAATGTATTTCATATTCACCATGAGAGCTAAGACTGTAATAAAAACCTAAGAGAATTTGTGCTGAATTGATTTTTGGGACATGAAAGAACAATAAAAAAAGTTGTGCAATAAAAGGAAATATTTTCATAATATTTTTTTTATATCCACCAATGTTTTGAGCTCCATTTAGAAGATAATTTTAGTGTCAAGCTCAAAACCTCCTCAGTTAAAAGTGCAAGTGATATTTTACGCAGTATAGCTTAATTTGGTTCCTGATGTCTGGTATTTTGAACACGTCTCTATCGCTTTCCTGAACAAAACTTTAAAGCTGCAGCAACCAATCCCCTGACTTATGTGGAATACTGATTTAAATCTGCTTTACAGTTTGACATGTCAGTCATTTGCCTTTTCATATTTTTTTTTTCTAGCACATGCTATCCAAAGTGGGAATGTGGGATTTTGACATTTTCTTGTTTGACCGCTTGACAAATGGTAAGTAATTTTTAAAAAGGTTTTATTTGAATATGACTATTCTAAAAATTCCTAATTAATTAATTGCTAAACATTTCCTGTTTAGATTACTGAAAAGAAATTGGACACAGTTAACTTCTTTTAAAATCATATCCTTGGACATTTTCAAGCTTTTCTCAGAATGTTCATAACTATAGGATAATATTTGAGGCGTGGTTTTGTATTACTCTGATCTCCTACATTTGTTATGGTCACCTTTTAAAGGAGGTGTTTCAGTTTCCTTTACCTGGGAAATTCCAAAAGTACTTTAAATATAACTATTAGATACATCGGTCAATAAGTCCAGACCTCCGTAAACAGTCAGTCTCTATCAACATGAAATACCTTTAACTGAAGATACCTTTGCTTCTGTTCAGCAGCAAAAATCAGGAAATTCATTAAGACAGTAAAAATCTGGAAAATGTTTTGTCTAAGTACATGCCTGTAACACCACACCTCCCCCCAATGTCTAGGCAATACCTCTTGATCAGGTAACTGCTGAAGACAGTCATGATCACACCTTTCTCCTTTCTGTATTGCTCATAGGAATAAGATCCCTCATTCCTTACCCCCAACCTAATAAGGTCTGACAGGGGCAGAAGGTGTAGAAAAAATCTGGTTTAGAGGGTAAGTAAGTCAACTGAGTGACTGGCAGCGAAGAGTGGAAAGGACAGCAGATGGCAAGGGAAGCAAAAGCATAATTTTTCTAAATTGCCTTTCTACGCCTCTGCTCAGTAGTCAAGGCCAAATAAGTTTCCATGTCCTCTTCGTACATATATTTATTTTCCTTCCTGAGTTACATTAAATAAGAAAAGATTCCTTTCAAACGTTGTTTATACATTGTATGGGTTGGTTGGTTTGGGGTTTTTTTAACAACTTTTCTGGAAACATTGATGCTGAATTATGCAGTGCAAACTTTTTAAAATACTGTGTGATGTATAGTTGATCATATAATACTCGTTAGGCTCAATTTTGCCAGTGTTCCCAGTATCAGATTCACAGTAAGGCCAGCGTAACATCACAGTGGGAATTGAGACTGTAAATGCTGCAACTCATTTTTTCTCGTCTGCATTATCATTGTGAGATGCAGTTGTAGCTGAGCGAGGTACGTGTGTTAATTACATGTTTGTACAGCCATGCGTAAAATAAAAAAATGAATTACAAACTGCTGATTTCTCAGTAGTTAATTAATTAGCATGGTATGGCAAACTGAAGTGGCAGAAAAGCCATTCTCCTTTCTGTCATTTCTGTAGGTAGGCCTAGGTTATGATGATGTCAAGCCTGTCAAAAGATTTCCTGGTAAAACCTTGTCAGTTTGCCTTCTGGGTCATGTTAAAACAACAAACATGACTTTATAAGTGTCTAGACACAAGAATGGCACTCCACTGGTACAGCAGTGCATCAAACTTTGATTATATATAGGAGTAATTTATATAAGATTCTTTTGAAAATAGGAGTGTCATCTAAGCTCGTATGATAGGAGATAAGATAATAGGAGCTGACTAATAGGAAATTACCAAGATTTTTAGTCTTGCTTGGTTTGCAACTCCATGTTAAGGGAATCTAAGAGGTGTTACTTTCTGCTTTTAGGAAACAGTCTCGTAACGCTGCTTTGTCACCTCTTCAATGTGCATGGACTTATTCACCATTTCCAGTTAGATATGGTTACATTACACAGGTTTTTAGGTAAGTGCTCACCTTAAAGACATCTTTAACTGCAATTTACAGCTTAAGTAGGGCATCAAAGAAGGCACTGGCTTGGTCTGCATATCTATGTAAATCACGATGTTGTTGCAAGTATTTCAGAAAAAAACTTCTGTGATATATATTAGCATACAATTTATAGGCACTCGGATACTTTGTTCAGTACGTATTAATTCAATGAAGGGACTTCAAGAGGCTGAAGCATCCCAGTACCACAAGTGCGCTGGTGATTTTAAGAAAGTATGCCATGCAGAGATGTGGCTGGCCGGCTAGGCCCACACAGACAGACAGACACTGCAGAACCTACCCGTGCACAGTACAATTGTGGTGCAGTGTCATTATTTTAGTGACTAATAGACCACTGAGACCCAGGGCAGTTAAAAGCTTATGTGCAAAATTTAACAAATTATATCAAGCTGTCTGCACTGAATAGTGTTGATGAAAGCCCCTGCTGCTGTTACTGCCAGTAGAAATATTAGCCCCATGCTGCCAGTGAACCAAAAGAAGGAACTGGCCAAAATCAGTTACTTTTTGCATCATGTGGTGAATGCAGCTGAATGCCGGTTTGTTAGGCTGTCAGATGGAGTTTCAAAGGCAAGGTCTCTTCTTTAAGACTGCATGATGTTGTTTCTGGAAAGCATTCCTCTGCTGTGGAGGCAGACAGAATCTCTGTGCTGGTTCTGAATCCTGTGGGCGGCCGTGAAGTGGACACTCAGATAATTAATTGGAGGCAGCGGTGTTCATGGTTTGAATGATTACTCACTGTAATTTCAAGTGCTTGTGAAGCTGGAAACAAACAGAAGGCTAGGACTTTCTTTGGCTTTCCCCATGCTGGAGACGAGCGCCATGGGAAATTTGCCTGTTACCTTTCTGTTTGATTAATTTGATAATGTCTAGGAGAGCGCTTTGGGCAAGATCATGTGCAGCTTCCACTGCTCACATGGTGTTGCCCCGAGACCACCTAACGGTGCAGGCACTGCTGCAAGGAATGTGTGAGTTTGAAGCACACACCTCCATGATTTTCTGTGCGAGTGAAAGCTGAGAGTTAAAAGGTTGTTGCTCAGTATTCCAGCTGGAGCAGTTCCAGCCCTGCACACTGAAACAAGAGGACTGGTATTTTAAAATGGACACATAGACCTGACTAAAATTATCACAGAAGATTTTGCTCCGAATACCCCAGTGCTTTATCTTTTGATTCTCTGTCTGGAGGATGTAGGAATGCCTTTGACCATTGCTAGTCACTCAAATAACAAATGGTGCCAGGGTATCAGGGCCTCACCCCCTGAAGCTGTAAAATACGTGGGACTGCCTTAATGACATTACTCTCCTATGACAGCAGCGTAAATAATTACACTTCGTTGTGGATAAATTTGCCTCTCTTCCTTATTTATTTTACTCCTGAATGAGAGCCTTCACTAAAGCAAGAAAGGGTTGATTTATGAACTAGTCCCAGTATATCCCCTTGGGCCTCACAAATCCTTTCACGCATTTTTTCTCTAAAGGTATCCCAATAAGAGCACCAATCTAAGTAAGCTACAGATATTTGAAGAAACTCTTTAAGCAGCTGACTGTAAAACCTCAAATTGTATTTTAAATCCAGTTCCCACTTGTGGCCATGGCATTCAGAGACAAAAGGATCTTTGTTTTCTGTTTTGGTTCCCAGTTATGGTTCAAGAAGATTACCATAGCCAAAACCCGTACCACAATGCTGTCCACGCTGCTGATGTCACACAAGCTATGCACTGCTATCTGAGGGAGCCCAAGGTAATGACAACCTTTGATGTTGCTTTCAGATAATCCTCTTTTTTTTTTCCCCAGGATTGAAAACAACCCCAAAAAGTATTTTTAGATAGCAGAAAATGATCGCGTACTTGAAGTCAGCAACGAGGCAGTAGCAGAGTCAGCTACAGATTACATACACTTTAAACAAGCTACTGGAGTCACTTGTCATCATGCAGGTGACATATCAAAGTGCTGTCATATGAGTTCCAGCAAGTTCTGCCGTGACCGTGTGTACCAGCCATCTTACCACAGGATGCTTCTTTCAGCTCATAGACCTGTACTCTGTACAGACTCATCGGGCTAGTAGTAACTACCTTATGCTCAGAAACAGAAAATGCTAAGACTTCATTATTCTTACCTAATGATAACAAAATTTGCTTCTGAATGATAAGCTGTATAGTAGAAAAAAAATCTGGACAGGTTTTAAAATTTGGGTGTCTGAAGTTAGAAAGGCAAATTATGTTCTCTAATACAATACCTACATTCGAACTGTGATATCTAACAAGTTTCAAATTTCAAAAGTTTATAAACTCTGCATTTTACAGCACAGTGCTGTGCTAGAAAAATGAAGTCTGTTGTGTTGGTATTACTAAATACTGTGTGAATCAGAGCTCTTATAATATATGCTAACATATACCAACCTGATAGTATACTTATTTTTTTTTTTAAATGAATCTTTTAGACTAAGCTCAAGCACTTCTGTAACAACAATCCTTATATTGCTATAAACGGTAGAGATAAGAAATACAAACCGTAATAAAACATGACTATATAGTCTGATATCTTTATAGATGTTTGTTCAACAGTCACCTTAAAAAAGTTGTTCGCAAAATTTATTCTATGTTTGATATTTGTGTATCGTGCTACAAAACTGAGCAATGCCATGATGTTACCTGATTCCTTTATTTGACAAAAGAAAGAAAAAAGTTGTTACTGTTCATGTTCTTCATGTGATTAACATGTGTGATTCAGCTTGCCAACTTCCTCACCCCGTCGGACATCATGCTCGGACTGCTAGCTGCTGCGGCTCATGATGTGGATCACCCAGGGGTCAACCAGCCCTTTCTGATCAAAACTAAACACCACCTTGCCAGCCTGTACCAGGTGAAACCGCTCATCAAGTTGATAATATGTAAAATCGTGTCAAGGAAGCAATTTGCAGTGAACTTTCATGCTGAAATATGGCAGTGGGGGGATGCTGATCAAATCAACCTGCAATTCAGAGTCTGGACAATGTCAGTGAAGCTCCTCACTGGGTCTCTCTTCTTACAGCAAAGGTGATACACGTGAGAAAGAAGGTGGAAATATCAGATTTTGTTGAGGACATTTAAGCCAATTTCTGCTGTAGATCTTCTGGGGTGAGGAACTGTGGGTAGGAGATTTAAAATTACAGAGAGACAATTTGTACGTCATCTTCCTTTAGTCACTAAGCAAGCAGCAGGCATGTTCTAAATCGGCACTGCATTAGAAATTTTTGCTTTATGTGGCTCTAGTAAAATTAAACACCTAATGAATACATTAATTACAAAAAAAAAAAAAAAGAAGATAGAGGAAACCAAGGGAAAATTTGTACATATTTACCCAAACATGCCTAGAGATATAAAGAAATAAGTTAAAACAGCCACTGTAGGTCACACCACAGGCCGTCTAGACCAGTATCCTGTTTCTAAGAGCAGTGAACAAAAGGTCTCAGAGAGAAACATAAGCCTGGGATAAGTACCAAGTTGTCCTTCATCTAGTGTATGTCCTCCCACCTCTGGCAAGCAGTAGTAGAAGACTTCCTGAAACAAAAACACAGACCCTCTTGTTCAATAACTATGAATGAATCTATCCTGCCCTGTTTTTTGTGGTCCTTCTAAAATATATTTGTAGTTTTGGCCCATGGCAATCACTGTAGCTCTGAATTTTATCTACACCTGTCCTGTGTGTATAAATTTTGCATGCATGTGTACATGCATATGCATATCTCACAGAATCACAGAATTGTTATGGCTTGAAGAGACCTTCAAGATCATCCAGCCCAGCCATCTACCCAGTACAGAATCACAGAATGTTAGGGGTTGGAAGGGACCTCAAAAGATCATCTAGTCCAATCCCCCTGCCAGAGCAGGACAACCTAGAGCAGGTCACATAGGAATGCATCCAGTTGGGTTTTGAATGTCTCCAGAGAAGGAGACACCACATTGTGGTGAGCACCACCATAATAACCCCTAAAATACTAAACCATGTCACTCAATGCCTCATCCAGGCGCTTCTTGAATACCTCTAGGGATGGTGACTCCACCACCTCCTCAGACAACTTGTTCCAATGTCTAATCACTCTAACAGTGAAAAAAAATTTTCTAGTATCTAATCTGAATCTCCACTGTTGTAACTTAAGTCCATTTCCCTCATCCTCTCACTGTAGGCTTGGCAGAAGAGACCAGGCCCACCTCATTACAACCCCCTTTCAGGTAGTTGTAGGGAGTGATGAAGTCTCCCCTGAGCCTCCTCTTCTCCAGGCTAAATAAACCCAGCTCCCTCAGCCGTTCCTCATTAAGACATATTTTAGAATGTCTTGTTAATGTAATGTTAAAACAAGCCTTCTTGCCCTTCTCTGGACGTGCTCCAACACTTCAATGTCCTTTTTGAAGTGAGGACCCCAAAACTGAACACAGTATGCAGTGATAATAAAGTATCAGAAACAGAATATCCCAAATTAAAAATTAATCTAACTGAAGAACACTCACCAATAGCTACGTACCTTTGTACACATAGCAAATCGAGAGTTGTCATACCCATACTTGTGTGGTGCAATTTGCTCATCTTTTCTAAATGTCAGGCCAGCTGAGTGGAGAGGGAGAAAAGCCAGGGACTAAGCCAGGGGACTTTGGGAAGGTTTTGTTACAGATTCTTTGAAGAGGAGTGGATAGAGCCATTCCACAAAAACCCTGGCCCTTTGAAAAGATAAAAACAACTCCTTCTCAAATTAATAGTGGGAAACAGTAATATATACTTGGGTTGAAAATTCAGGCTAATCTGAAAGAAATGTAGCTAAAATAAAATATTGCTATCTTGGAGAGATGATTTCTGCTCAGCTAACTGGGCTTAAATATGCTTTCAAATGTTGATTAGAAAAGGCAGTGACAATACAGCAAATGCAATCTTTCAACAGTAAATGTGATTTTTAAGTATCCTGTTTGGAGATGTTTACTGGCAAGTTTCACTTACATCATTTTATCTGAAATTGATCCCAGATTGTTTCCAAAGATTTTAGTAGTATACAGTACATGAATGCCAATAAAAATAACAATGCTGGAAAAAAAAGTTTTGCTGAAAATGTTTTTAGTCAAAAATTTAGATTCAGTGAGTAGTCTTTAGAATGATAAATTATATTCTTCTCAAGATTAGTACTTGAAACTGAAATAGAAAAGTTCTAGGGTTTTTGGTTTTTAAATAGCAAAGCCACAAAACTGCTGGGACTAATCAGAAGAATAATCAAACAAAAGTAAGTTTTAACATAGTTGGCAGTAATCTGTCACTGAGACAGTAGTAACTAAGGTGTAGGGTTATCTGCTTATGGTGTCTCTTTGCTCTTGCTTGTTTGTAAATTTAAATTAGAACTTTACATCTGAATCATCTGGAAAAAAAAGGTTTTGCAAAATGAGGTCGGTCAGTATTTGACAAAAGATGATGCAAAGTGTTTGACAGCTTCTGAAGGGCGTGTTTGAGCAGAATCATGTTTCAGGAAGATATGTCAACACCAAGGAGTTCAGAACTTTCAATATCCATTTTCAAATTAAAACCCTGTTTATAGAGTAATTGTGACAGGAGTCTATTACATGTGAGGAACCATTATTTTCCACAAAAATAAAAGTGCCTCATTCAAGTCTCTACAGTTGAGAGTGTAAAAGGTGATAGTAGGGACCTGGAGGTCCCTTAGCCTCCTTGTTAAGACTTCGCTTCTAACTTTCATTGAAATGAAAAATGAAAGTTTTATTCTTGCTTGATAATCATTGTCTTGGGTCTCTGTAGCTTTAAAAGTCACAAGTAATTCAAAATTCTTGTTGATACAATTGGCTTATCCAACATTATTTCTGTTTCTTTTGACTGAAAGCAGCAGACAATTCAAGGTGGCTTAGTCTGATAGAATCCTGTCTTGTATTTATCCAAAACTCCACATCAAACCTAACACTAGAAAAAATCGTACTGCTTTTTAAAAAAAAAAACAAAACAACCCTATATTTTACTGAAAATTATTTCTTAATTTCCTAAGAAAACAAATAGCATTGATATAAATAAGATTATATTTTATAATTTCAGTAACAGAGAGTTGAAATCTATCTTTGGCTTTTAAATGAAGGGTAATAGTTTACAAGTCTGCAGTGATCACATGCAACATCTGTAGTACAAAACAGGTTTCAGAAATCTATGAAAGAACACTTTACAACTTTAATATAGATGTATATAATCTAGAAGTAGGAAAATATATTTTGGGCCTCAGTTATGACAGTTCTACTTTGCAGTCTTCCTTAAAGCACCATTTCTTTTCCAAGTATCATTTTCAGGTATTTAACATTGTATAGTTAAAACAGTTGCTCAATGACTAAGAATAGATGATCAGATTGAAAGAAATTTAGGTTGCCTTTCACTCTGAATTAAAATTAAAGTTTTCTCTGCACCCGGTTAATAACAAATCTTCCTCTCTTCAAGCCATTATTCTTTTCCAAATGGCTATGTCAAGCATGGTGGTTTGAATGGCTCAGGGAAAGTCACAGATTGGAGATTTTGTGGTAGTCTAAGTGAAAGACCAGGGTTTTTTCTCACAGTCCTGAAGTCTGTGTTTCAGCAATCCACTAGTTCTAGGCAGTAGATGTGACAGAGGCTCCCTAATATGCACCCTTTAGAGCAAACCTTTGCTACTCAGTTTTTAAAAACATAAAAAGTTAGAGGAAGCAAGGTCTCTGGAGAGCAGAGCTGAGAACCCCACTCTGCAAGGCAGCAAATAGACTTTTCCCTGCACGGCTTATCTCCCCACCAGCCAAGGTAGCTCACGGCAATTAGCCTTAATAAGGCAGTAGAGTGTTCCTAGGTGAACTAGCTGACTCTACTAATTGTTGGCAGCAGCTTCAGGGGTTCTGGCTGCTTGCATTTAACAGGGGAGTCATATGACTTCGTGCTCAGTTGCTGCTTGTTAGCTTGACCTTTCCTTTTCCCTGTGTGTGCATTAAGTGTGGGAAGCTAGACAGTGCAGCAGCTTCCACTTAAATTCTCCCTAGAGCAGCAGGCGAAGAGCAGAAACTTACAGAAGTGGAAATGCTCTGGGATGGATACCTGAGTTTGCTTTTTCCTTTGAGTAGCTATTTGTTGGATGCAAGAGAGTTCTTGGACACCTACACGCTCAGCCCTGTTCTGGCTGGCCTTTAGCATAGCCAGAGTAACTGCATCCACAGAGAGTAATTCCCCAGCTGACGCAGGTGCTGCTGAAGCGTCTCCTCCCACCAAGTAACACCGCTGTGCTGGAAGGGACATGGGAGCACAGGGTGCTCTGAGGGGGATCTCCCCCGCTGGGATGTTTCAAGGGTGCAGTCAGACCGGGGCCACAGGAACTGTGCACACAGGCGCTGGTCTTAAATGAGAGTAAGCATTCCCTAAAGCCAAAGGTGACAGCCAGGCAGGATTTGTCAAATTTACCTTAGGGTAGGAAGATGGCAGCCTGTGGATTTGGGGTGACTGTTGGGACTAGGATTCAGCTCTGAAATAAGCAGGTGAAAGAAGCAAAAAAAAAATAAGTTGTTGTTATGACCTACCACACTGCTTTATTTTATTTGAGTGCAGGGTTGCAAAAGTCCATCCTGATGTACTTGGGCAAAAGGAGAAGAGGGATATTTAAGTTGGCCAATGAACAGAATTGCTGTCAAAAGTGATTTAGATATTGCATGGGTGATCCTGAGTTCTGAGTCTGTCAGCTCTTCCAAGGAAAAGGGCATAGTCTTTGCATGATTGGAAAGTCTTGGGGTTGGTTTTGTTTTGTTTTTCCCCCAATATCTGTGATTTCAATTAGGGAAACAAATGAAGAAACAAACTGAAAAAATCCCAAAGAAATACCAAAGCAACGTAACAGTCATTGCGTGAATTCAAAAGCAACAGAACATTTTGCAGAAAATATTGTAATAAGAAAAAAATCCAATTTGCACTCTCACCTTTGCACTAATTTTGAGCACAAAATTTGAAGAAAAATACAGATGAAATGATCGAAATGCAAATTGGATCTTGGTTACTGGCAATGTTTAGTGTTTCAACAGTCATTAGATATGACGAGATTACAAAGAAGGATGGGGAAGCCTTAGGAAGGAAATACTGTTTGGGCCCCTCTTGGAGAAGTGGAAGCTCTGCGTCACATCTGACAGGAAGGGCAGCACTAATGCAGCTATGCGTCAGAGCTATGGGTCTGTGCAGAAGGGAGTCAGAGATTAACAGTGGCTGGAGAGAGGGGTTCTGACTCCAGTTTCCCAGTTAGCAGTGACGGGGTGGAGTCCTTGCTCTGCTACCTGCCCAAAAGATTTGGCTGTGTTTGGGGTTTTTCAATCCAGTGCTCCTCTGCTGCAAAAGCCATAAACTGCCCAAAACAGGGATCAGATGCCATATCTCCTTTGAGAATGGCCCTATTGCTAGGTGACAGTTATCTCATTCACACTCTGCATGTTATTGTGGATAACTGAGGACTGTGCTATTCACGGGGGGGGTGTGCTCCACTGGGCTGCTTCTCCGGAGCAAGCAGATGCTTTTATGAATTAGGAGAATTGCATTAGAGGTTTCTGAACAAGTTATGTTTCTGAGGCGTTCGGTGGTAGAAAGTACTCTGAACTAAATAAGTGATGACTGGTAAATGCATTGTGTGTTAGGATAGTAATATAAAGTAATCAGACACAAGATACCAAATTTGCTGTAATTTACAAACAACCTAGAAAGCTGGGTTTTGTTCCCTAGGAATTTTTTCCAACCTAAATTTGGTTCCACTTCGTTGGAAGCAAACAAACAAAAAGGACTCAAAATTTGTTGCAGACCAAGTTGCTGAAGCCTGCAGATGCTCAGTGATACTGATACTCCTCTTGCATTCACTGAGCAGCTGCAGGCAGCATCCAGTTCCCTGACTTCAAGGGAAATTTGGCAGTTTAGCTTTCTTTTTCTTGTCTGATCTGCATCCAAACTGTAGAAGCTGGTAAAAATATGATTTTGCACTCATGCTTTAATTAATTTGTTAATAAATCTTTCAGAATGCAAGCTACTCAGATGAGATTAGCTCCTCTGTTCACAGCGGGACTCAAAAACTGTAGAACAACAGGACTCTAAGGCTGACCTTAGCTAGGAAGCCTAGAAGCACAAGGTCCTTAACTCCTGAAATGCAGGCCAACTGCTCAAATCCAAAAGGTGGTTAAAAAGCACATATTTTAGGCTCGTGTTACAGCGTGTCCAGCTAGCTCTAGGCATCATGCAATATGGCAAATCTGTATCTGTACCACAGATACCTGCCTAATCCTGGAATTTACTCCTTTTATTCCTCCCTAGAATGTTTCAGTGCTAGAAAATCATCACTGGCGATCTACGATAGGCATGCTTCGAGAGTCACGGCTCCTCGCCCATCTGCCCAAGGAGGTGACGTAAGTGTCCACTGGAGGAAATGCATCACTGAAACTAATCCATGGCCTTCAGCACTCTTCTTAAAAGGCGACTGGCAAAGAGACCCAGGCTTCAGAGTAGGATGGAATTTCTGCCCTCTCTTAGTGCCAGTATGAAATCGTGAGACAAGGTTATACAGCAGAAGTATTTTCTAAGACTTTGCCACTTCTGCAGCACAAGAATGTCCACTGTCAGTGCCAAGAACATTGGGAGTCCCAGCAGGAATGCACCTTTTCAGAGCCATTGTTAGCAATTTTCGTTTTACACAGCACCAACCAAATACGGAAAGATTTAGTGATTAAAAAGCATGAAAGAAAAAATTAGGAGTTGGTCAAGTAGCATCAAGACTGCTCAGGACTTCCAGAACTGACTGAGGAGGTCTGGTTCAGTCTTCACCGTCTTTCTGGGTGAAACAAAACAAAAAAACCAGCAACATGAGTACCTTAACCAAGTTTATGCTAAATTTTTACCTGCTGGTTTTGTATAGTGTTAGTCCCACCGAGGGATGGAGATTGAGCCAATGAAAGCCTGCAATACTAAATTTTAATCACAAGTGACCTTACCAAGAATATAAACAAGCTACCTATAAACAATAAGCTCCATATCCTTCCCAGAAATCCGTTGCATCAAATCAACAACTTCAGTCATACTTTACAGGACTTCAGCCAAGTCCTTCACAACTTCAACTGCACCTTCAAAGTTGCAGTATTCACCACCCAGCTCTGAGCAGCTAAAGTGAGATGTGAGCAATTTTCTAGATGCATCATGCTGTTTGTTGTTTTAGTTGTTTTTTTTTTACTTTCCTAGCACTTTTCAGAAACTTTCAGAACCACCTATGCCAATAAGCATTTTTCTTCTACAATATCTATTCCTCCTGAACCCATTTAGGCAGCTAAAACAGTTGTAACCTGCAAACCCCAGCAGATACTGACCAAAGAGATCAGACTGAATCCACAAAGAAAGAGAAAGTTTTATGCTAGCTATATCTGTAGCAGGTTGTTTTGAGCTATTATTTTCAATGGCTCCATGACTGAAGGGGATTATTTTCCTTAATTGCAGCCAGGACATCGAGCAGCAGTTGGGCTCCCTGATCTTGGCAACAGACATCAACAGGCAGAATGAGTTTTTGATCCGTCTGAAATCCCACCTTGACAATCAGGATTTGAGGCTGGAGGACGCACAAGACAGACATTTTATGCTTCAGGTAACTTTAAAAAAAAACCATTTTTCCGCTATTGCTCTTTTATCCATTTTTCAAGTCACAGTATTTCCTAGTATATGTTAGAATAGCATATGATAGCGTGTCTGGACATCAGCATCTCCTTACCTATCACCATGAACTTTCCTACCTGGCATGTCAGACAAGCATAAGGTGCCTCCAGTGTTTTGTTATGATTTTTCCTTGAGTTAAAAAGCTATAAATGCAGCAGATACAGGAGAGTGTCAAATGCTGAGAAATTAAGATAAGCTATTAATTATTTTCTTTCCAGACCACTGCTTCTCTTGCCAGGTACTGCTTCGATTATAGTCTCTCTTCTGGCAAACATCACTTCACTGGTGGTATTTTCTAGCACCGTGCAGGAGAGCCGCCTTGTTGGTGTTCTTTCCAAGACAGCCTGACATCAGGTGCCCAAGTCCCATTCCTGTGATGGATATTCAGAAACTGTCTCAGCAGAGACAGCTGTTGTCATGGCAGCAGGTGCTTCTGTAGTGGATCTGCCCAGCTAATCAGGAAACCATGCTTTATTTAAAAATCAAATAGATTGAAATTGATTCTTCCAGCTAAGCAGCAGTCATTAACAGGCTCTTCAGAATATACCTATTAAAGCAGTATTGTGACTAAAGTAGCTTCACATACATGCTTCTCTAGAGAAATTACATTAATTTTACTCTTAAATACATAAAGGAGTTTAAGTACTCATCATCATTTAAAAAACAAACATCTACATGTTACCACGATGTCAAGGCTACAGGAAAGGTGACAGTTGCGAGGAAAGAATTGCTGATCTGTTAATTCTTCCACCTCCAGCAGCGTGGGAAATGTAGGAATCTGCTCGCCTGTCCTCCATCAAATACGGCCTTCTGTCAGATTCCTGCATGGACCACAGAGGGCAGGGTGATGGGCTTATCATATTTCTGGCCAGATGAGTCAAGAAAGTTGTGCAAATGCCAAAGGCAGAGGGATTACAGATCTCAACTATGGCAAAAAGTTCCTTGTGTGCTTTCTTGAAGATAGGAACTAGGGCACAGACATGGTGCGATTTACTTTTCTGGTGGATTAGTTGTGGAAGAAAAGAAAGAAAAAATATCAAGAAATCTTGATTGGTCAGGGTAAGTTAAAGAATGTTTGAAAGGTCCCTTTAAATAGACAGTAACATTAAGGCTAATCTATTTAATCCAGAGAGAAAAGTGACTTGGAGACTTCCCTCCTCCAGTTCACAAGTCTGAAATCATACAGGAAATATTTCTTATGTTTTCCTCCCAGGCGCCAGCATGATTTCTGACCTCTGTCAGGCTAACTGACTGTTCAATCTGTGAAGAAACAAGGCACATGACATCTTGTTTCAAGGCAGTAAGACAGACAGACTGTTACATGGTTTACTTTTCTAAAGCAGTTACTTGATTTTAAAAACCTCTTGCCCTCCTGTACTTCTTCCCCCGCAAAGCACTTTAAAAGTACTAGTTAACTAAGCGAAACCAAGCCAGGGGCAGCACGGAGCACCCTGTGCTTAGCTTTGTAAACAAAAATATGCAGACATTAAAATGAAGTGTAACTGAAGTGAGATGCAAGGTCACTCACTGAGACCGCAGAGAAATGATGCCCAAATACACCAGCTTGGCTCTTCCCTTCCTTGTCATCAGCCGTGGATGCTGAGCCAGGCAGTCAGCAGGAGCCAGCCTGAGGCTTTTGTTGGCTTATTCCTTGCAAGGAATATCCAAAAGACTTTGCAGCCTGGAATTTGGCCTGCCTCTTGTTCTTACTATGGTAAAACAGAGGGCTGAATGGAAGTTTTGTTCACGGCTTAAATAAATGCTCTTTCCTCAAAAGGCTAAAAGGTGATCCTTAACCCTTCCCAACATCACTGGTGAGTCCTGCGAGTTTCATGACTGCAGCTTTACTGCTGAAGCACTGCTTTTCTCACCGCTACTTTTCTTTGCTTTCAGATTGCACTCAAGTGTGCTGACATTTGCAACCCTTGCCGGCTCTGGGATCTGAGCAAACAGTGGAGCGAACGGGTCTGCGAAGAGTTTTACCGGCAAGGTCAGCCCCTTCATGTGTGGCCATCCCCTCTCACCCTCGCTTTCCAGGCTTTTTGTGTGGCAAGACAGAGGTAGCATTCAGCTGACCTAGTTTGCCTTGAAGTCTCCCTCAAGAACAAGCTGCTGAAGAGATACTCCTCCCCATTTGTAAAGTGGGAAGGGATAGAAGAGCAGCGAGTATTTCTTTGCTCTGGCTGCTGCTGTAGCAGTGTCAGGCAGGAGGGAGGGCTCTGCTGTGCCTCAGCACTTGAATTCGGCTGGAGAGCCCACGGCTGGATTCTTCTCTGAGAACCCTCCAGTCACCATTAGCTCTTTTGAGCTGGAATGGTGCCAGGGCTACATTGCACCAAAATCCTACCACTGACCACTGTGTTTTATCTCGTTTTTCATGCTCCCACTACAGCTCCAATGGGAGCCATCCCCTTGCTGTTTCCCAAATATGACACATTGTTCTGCACACAAATGCAGGGAAAGGATTCAAATGCAGTTCCCAGCACGCTGAGCTCTTCTAACGCTGTTGAAAGGGCCAAAGTAGGCAAGCCAAAGCTCAGCTAGAACCTATTGCAAATGTTTTCAAACCCCTGCAGAGAGTGCAGTCAGGCAGGGGTGGTTTTTTTTAACACAGTAATTACACCATTTGGCTCTATCTGCATAGGCAAGGTCATGCTGTGCTACAACACAGGGTGCAGCAGAGTTTAATCACTGCTAAATTCTTTGTTGGGAGCATCCTGAGAGCTGAAGGCAAGTGGTACAGACACTGGAAGAGCACACAATGAAGTTCTTAATTAATTTAAAATTCTGCACTACAAAGTTAAGCCACATTCGAGCTGGTACCTAGTACAGTTAGTCCATAGAAAGGAGAAATAAGTCATCAAGTTAATTTTCAGTCAGTATCAGATTAAGCTGGTGAAATGTCTTTGACTTTGATGCTTTTGAAGTGACATAAGCAACTTGCCAGATGCAGGTTTATTTAGTCAGATAAAGAGTCGACATAATCAAGATCCAACTCGTGAGGGCCCTAGTTGTGTGATACCTCATCTTTAGTGTATTGAGGGACCATGCTGAGAAGGGCAGCACTCAGCCCTTATAAACATAAGCTTTTTCCCCCAAGACTCAAGATTTATTAGTGTGACATCTAAAATACACCTCTGAAAGGGGCCACTGGAACATATGAGACCAGTTAGAATTGTAACAGGGAGAAAAAGAGCATTTCATGTGGGAGAATATACAGAAACCATGGTCTGACTGTCATTGGTGGCTGTATAATCCCACCAAGTGATACAAAAACCAATATTAAATAGCATGTATTTAGATACCATTATCACTTTAAAGTGTTATTGTAGACCTCTCTACCCCCTTACACAAAATGCTGGAGCTTGAAGGTATTTTTTTGTCACTAAGCTTTGCATTTGAAAACCATAGCTCTCATGTTCTGATTTTTAACTATAGGCAGATAATACCATACAAAGTCCCTTGTTTGAGCTTTCTTCTGGAATGCATACAAAGTTTCAACATTTTTTTGTATCAAACATTTTTCATGCCATTTTAATAGAAACTCAGATCCTGATCTTCCAGTCATCTGGTACATTTACACTACATCTATTGGTGAATAAAATATACAACTGGGGTATGTTTCAGGAGCATCCGATGCCTACAGCAGCTCCTAACATGAACCTTTCTTAGAAAAATACTTTAACTTTTTCTCAGATGTTTCAAAAGTCACTTAGGAACACAGGGCAATTAATGCAACTTGATTTGTTTATATAAAACTGGCACTGGCAAGAAACAAGTTTCAAGAAAATGGCTAATGTTTAACCAACGTTAATGAGCAGTTTCTCTGGTGAGGTTTTAAAATTGCTTGGACAGTTTTCCCCAGCAAGAAAGTTCTCAACAACTAATTCATCCAGTTGCTTTTGTAACAACTTGAAACATAAGAAAATTGACCCTCATTTAAGCTCTTACCATGGAAAGGAAAATCTTTGTCTAAAAAAATTTTTGTCAATTAAATGACTTGTCAAAGACAAGAAGATGTTGATACACTTTGAGCCAGACAGGACAACCATTTTGAACCCAGAGTACCTATAGAAGGCATGTCACTGGAGTTAGATGCTCTTTTTTTCAGTCAAAAATTTTTGGAGGGGATAGAGAGGGGTAGGAGGCGGGTAGAGGAGGACAGTTGAACTGCACATTTGGAAACATCACAAACTTATTTTGTCCCAGTTTTGCTGAACTGTTCCTTTTGATTGTGAAGCTAGAAATGTTTCCCTGATATTTTCTAAATATCTAATTAAAACTGGAAATATTCCCCTCGCGTTTAAGAAGAAATGGCATGCTGCAAAGAGAAGAAAGGCAAGGCTTAAAAAGGCACATGGTATTTTATATGGGGGCTGTAGACCCTGAAGAGCACAATAGCATTTAAGTGAAAACTGTGTGAAGAAAAAAGCTTTTAAACAAAAACAGTAAATTTAAAGCAAAATGTTTCTTTATGGGTTGAATAGTGTTTAGTCTGATGTAGCAGGTCTGTCTTACTTATGTGAAAGTTTTGCATAACCAGCCCTCACTATATCCTTATTAGCAAATCAAGTGGACAAAATATTAGTATCTGAGGGCAAGTGGTACATCTTAACTTGCACACAGTTAGTCTCCCTTCCCTCCCGTACTGCAGACAAGAAAGGTCCTCATGCAGTAACCAAGACTGTACCCTGGCAGTGTCTCAGAGAAGGCTAACAGTCACAAAGGATGAATGTGTTGCACTCACAGACAGAGTGTTTGTTTAAAAACAAAACAAAACCAACCTAACCCAAAACCTAACTCATTTACAGCAATCTCTGCACGGAGTAATTGCTTGCCTGGGGAAATGCAGCCTCTCCAGGAGGACAAGTGGTTGTGGTCTGGATGGCAACAGGCAAATAAGACTCCCTGAGCTGATTTTCTGCTGGATTCTTAAATCCAGCTGGCCTGGTGTCCTCTGTGACACATCATCATTGCTATTGATTACCATCAGCTACATAAAAACCATCTCCTGTCTTTAGCTACGTACAGAAAACTGTCTTCCATGACCATTTCTGTATCTGCAGGAACAGTTTCAACTGACTGTTTATAAGCATCTTCTCAATGCCAAATTCGGTCAGTTCTGCAACAGGAGCAGTCTGAGGTAGCATCTGGAGCGAGCAGATGCCCCAGCCAGGCTGTTCCTCAACAATTTGAAACAGACCCCCAAGGCCAGTCACAGCAGGAGCTGCCTTCAGGAATTTTCAGGGCAGTTCCAGATTTGCACCTAGAGACCTGCTCCAATTAGTCAAATACTCTGATACAAGGGTGGCTAGGGGGTTCAGTCAACTGCTTTAAGCTGTCTGCTGTCTTGAGTCAGTCCTGTGCAGATGACTCTAAGGACTTCCTGGACCACCCAAGGAATTAGAGATACAAGTTCCATGCAGCAGCACAGGCATTGGCCCTGACACCCAGCTACACTACAATAGTAAGACAAACTTTTAATTTCATCCTTTTTCCACATTTGTAACTTCAACCCCACAGCACTTGACACATGAACACATTGCCCCAGCCCATGCTCTGGCCCTTATTAGTTTGTTAGTGCAGGCACAGCTGCGGACTTCCAGGCTCCATCATGCTGCCTTTTAGCAGTGATTTCCACAAGCACACAAGCAACGCACACTACAGGAATGATGGAGATGTGTTCCTTATAAAATACAGGCATGTTTCTTGTAGGAAGATATTTGAACACTGAGTAAATTAACTAGAATCTCTTAAAAATCTTTCATGTGGGAGAATATATTCTAGAAATTCAGGTCTCCAGAACATTTAAGCGCTCAGATTTAATGTTGATTCAAAGGTCACCTTTCCTTAGAGAGATTATTTTTTTTAAATACACATACAAAAGTCAAAAAATAAAGGTATTTAGACATTTAACATAGTTGTCATTGGTGCAACATTCCAGCTGCTCAAATCCACACAGTTGCAGTCACTGTAAGAGTCTGACATAGGTATGGAGAAAAGATATAAGTAGCAGCAAATTATTTTCTTTTTGCAGGTGACTTGGAACAAAAATTTGAACTGGAAATAAGCCCCCTCTGTAATCAACAGAAGGATACAATACCAAGCATACAGATTGGTAAGTATTAGTTTCATTCTCATCTCTCCATATTTCTCTCAGTATGGCAGAAGCTTTTTTCCCACAATCTAGTTGTTTTAATAGGTACTGTAGGTACCATAGGTAGGTACCATAAGATTCACAATTCACATTCTAAATAAAAATGTTCAAAAAGAAACCTATCCAAGCCAGATATTCAATAGAAAGAGAAGGGAGTTGTTGCACAGGGAAAAAAAGGGGTCATTCTAATATCTGCAGAGAAGAATCATAGCCAACACGTGATTACACACAGAGATAGAGCCACATCTTGTCATCTGTGATGTTCAAAAGCTGTGCATTTAAAAAAAGAGTTGATGGCTGCTTGAGGTTTTATTGTTATTTCTCTTCGGGGTTTTTGTGACTTACATTGCTGTATGCTCTTAAGGTGCTTTATATGGGGCAGTGCACTCAGGGGGTGAATTTGTTCCTCACCTGTCATCTTTTCTGTGTTTCCCCAGGGTTCATGACGTACATCGTAGAGCCACTCTTTGAGAGGTGGGCCCAGTTTACAGGCGATACCCCCCTATCTGAAAATATGCTAAACCATCTCAGGAGGAACAAGGCCAAGTGGAGGAGTTTGCTCCACAAGCAACACAGCAGTAGTAGGAGCAATGACCACCCAGGTCAAGTGACTGACAGCCAAGAACAGACTTTAAATGAAGAAGAGACTCCCTAGTGGCAGCTTTGCGCTTCTTTTCCTTATAGCACTGCTATCTCCGTCTTGATCACAGCAGCAAACAAAATCCTGGGGAGCTACAAGCCTGTTGTCAAGACTGTGGAAAGGGAAGAAATGACAAAGTAGAAGCTGTAAGGGTCCTAACAAACAAGCCCACTGCTCTGCTGGGTTCCTTTCTGGATCTCCTCCACGTTTCTCTCCCCTTCTCTTCATCCTGTGCATGCCTGATGCCATTCGCCACTTCTGACCATGAACTGCCTGAATGCAGAGTCCCAGTCAGCAGTACTGAAGCTGAACCGGTTATGGCTGCTGTGAGGCAGGGAAGATTATTGAGAGAACAGGGGAGATAGAGGCACTCTTGGTTATATGTTCATTTACCACAAGTCGTACTGTGACATATGTATATAGGCCCAGAGCGCTGTATGCTTTCCAGGCTGGCAGCTGGGCTGCACATTAAACCCTACCAGCATCTTCAGCATCCAGAGTACATTGGCTGAGTGAGACAGTGCTCACAGAGAGCAGAGAGAGTCTGGTTATTTTAGTAATTAAAACAAAAATCTTTTTAACTTTTGTATTCTGTGCACTAAACAACAGATCTATAAACCTTGGACTGAAGTTACTCTCCGTATACATAACTCCAGTGTAACAAGGCTCATTTTGGTAATCATTTTTATGCCACTTTGGATAAAAGACAGGCATCTTCTCACTGCAAGGAACAGTATTCCCTCACAAACAAAAGGGAATGTGTTGTACAGTCTAAACCTTTGAAACATGAACAGATATATCTTTTGAATACTGTTTCAAGTAACATGTTTATATTCATATGTGTACATTTTCTGTAAATACAAAGCGCTACTGATTCCCATGCCAAAATACTGGAGTACTGTGGGATTGCTACCTGTAAAAACATTGGCACTGTGAACAGAATACTGTTAGTTTTAATACAAGAGAAAGCATTTGTAAATATGGTATAGAGTTTATTAATATACACCATTGTTTGTGGATAAAAGCCTTAACTTTTAGCATCCTTCATCTTCTGACAGCTGCCAAAATCATATGATCACAAGATATGATTCTGAACTGCCTTTCCACTATCCAAGGTGTATCAAAGGTCATAAAGGAATGAAGTCTGGCAGGATAACTCTTGAAAACTTCAAACACATTCCATATAGGTCCGTGTTGTTAATCCATGGCACCTTGCACATTTGGTCTAGGCAAATGCTTTACAAAGCCTGAAGTTTAACTTAAAAAAAATCCCTCCAAAATAAACCCCAAAACCCACAGCAACACCACATAATTTGAGAGTTCAACCTGGTTACCATTTATTCAAGAGTATGAATGTTTATTAAATAGCTTAGTGATCTACAAAGCACGAAATTCTAATAATTCTGGAGTCCAATTGTTTTCTCAAGTGATGTTGCAGTGTAAACTGAATTTTTCCCCCCACATTCTCTCCTTAGATAGCCAGCATCGAAATGCATTTGTATTTTTCTTTTCATTAAAAAGAAAATAGTTCAACTGACTTTTAGATCAGTCTCACTCAATGAAGGAAAAAAAATGCATTGTAGTCAGACTGTTAGGAAAAAATCCTCTTAACTTAGTAGCTGAACAATTTTCTATGGCCGCATGTTTGTGAAAGATACATGACCTTATCTATGTCATGACCAACCTCAGTTTGGATAGTCTTTGTAGAACTTTATATAAGCTTCCATCTTGTCAATGAGATTGTATTCTTGGTCAGTACCGCATTGCACCGAAGTGATTGTCTGCTTCTCCTCTGCCCTCAGAAAAATTAATTGCATTCAGGTAAAGTGTAGCGTTGTTGTAAACCCCCAGTACATCAAATCTGTATAGCTGTTTTCCAAAAGAACTAGCAAATATGGCCATATAGTGATGTTTAGATGTGAATACTTTGGAGAAGCCAACAAAGAAAGAGCTATTTAAGCTGGTGTTTGAGAAAGATAATATTTACTCATAAAAGTGCAAGGAGAGATACAGAATTTTTATAATTATAGGGAGTATTGACTTGAATAGACAAAGTGTTCATGCTCATAAGGTGAATAATGTGTTTAAAGGAAAATAAAAATCATACGTTTTAGTAAAAGGTGGTTTACTCTACTAATTCATTGGACATGTATCTTCAGAGAAAGAGACCCAGTGAAGTAAGAAGGTGGAAATCAATATGAGGACACAAAGCATCCAGAGAACTATGTTTTTCTGCTCCTCTAATGCTTTGTAAGCTATAAAAAATAGAAAAGATTCTTCTTCCTCCCTCTTCTAAATAGAACTCACATATTAGAAGTACCGTAACTAGCAAAGAGAGACAGTTGCAGTAGAATAAAGTTATTTCTAACTATAGGACATAAGTGTCTTTTTAACCACCTGATGGTGGAGGCAGGAGCATCACCACTTTACAGCTTTTGAGGTGTATCTGTCCTTTGACAGATTTAGGACAATTATTAGGACATTACACAAGCAGTGTAATGTACGGCTTAGAAGCACTTGCGTACAAAAAAAAAAGGGATACAATATCCCTTGTTTTGTCTTTTTACTAAGAAATGGAAGCCATTTTCCCTCTAGTTCAAAGAATTTTTTTTAAATGTTCTGAAGTTTACTTAAACAAACCCAGTATCTAGCAGCAACAACAGATACATTGATGAGCTGTTTCTGAGGAGCTTCCAGAAAATAGATCCAACAGGAAAGCTTAGGTACAAATTAAGTTCTGTTACAGCTACAATAAAGCTGAGACCTTTTCTGTAATTGAAGCCTACAAGGTCCATTACAAGTCTGCTGTTTCTGAGTTAAAACTTCCCAACTTTGAAAAGCTGCTCTTAAAATGTACAGGTTGTAGGGTTTTTTAGAATCATAGAATCCTTTTGGCTAAAAAAGACCTTTAAGATCATCAAGGCCAACCATTAACCCAGCACTGCCAGGTCTACCACTAAACCATGTCCCTAAGCACCGCACATCTTTTAAATACCTCCAGGGACGGTGACTCCACCACTGCCCTGGGCAGCCTGTTCCAGTGCCTGACAAACCTTTCAGTGAAGCAATTTTTCCTAATACCCAACCTAAACCTCCCCTGGTGCAACTTGAGGCTATTTCCTCGTTTTATCACTTGTTACTTGGGGGAAGAGACCAACACCCACCTCGCTACAACCTCCTTTCAAGGAGTTGCAGAGGGTGATAAGGTCTCCCTTCAGCCTCCTTTTCTCCAGGCTAAACAACCTCTGTTTCCTCAGCCACACTTAATGAGTGGCTCTAGACCCATCAAGCTCTTGTGCTCTAGACCCTTCACCAGCTTCGTTGCCCTTCTCTGGACACGCTCCAGCACCTCAATGTCTTTCTTGTAGTGAGGGGCCCAAACCTGAACACAGTATCGAGGTGCAGCCTCACCAGTTCTGAGCGAACTGAAGATACTTGCTAGATTTCAATCACCTTGTCTAATGAAACAATGCCTGAAATAGAATCAAGGTGGCTCCAGAAATGCTTCTGTACTCATGAGCCAAACCCATTACACAAGATTGGGTCTGGGCCAGTTTGCCTCAGGTGCTCTAGACAAAGCCTGCTGAAAAGTTAGGCTCTGGCAGCAGCTGCCTGGCAGCCAGATTCACTGGGGTCTGTAATTCAAAATGCTACCATTTGATTTCCCATAGAAGGAGACAAACAATACCCAATACAGCCAATCCAACAGCACCAGTGCTCAGTATATGCGGTTGTGATATGTATTTGGTATTATCTAGTTTGGAGAACATTTCTGTACTGGGATTTCTCCCCAGGATGCCAACAGAATGCTAGATTTACAGAATAGAACATCTATGCAGACAATGCAGATTTTTGTCTTGTTAGCCCTATTTGCCCCTTCACAGAAAGCCCTTGTAAATTATTTTTCTTTCTGACTGGGCCCGTGCAGCTCTTAAGTTTTAAAACTGAATTAGGTTTTTCTTATAAGGAAAGAAGCAGAAAACTGCTAAAAGCAGAAGCTTAAAACTCCTTCATGCTGCACAAATACAATTCATTTGATTAAAACCTAGTTTCTTTAAATGCAGATGTCATACCATAGAAGAGGCAAATTCTATATAAATAACAATAATAATAAAGTGGTGATAAGTGAAACTTCTAGGCTGGTTAAAATAATGCATACATATGCATTTTTACCTACCTTTTGGTTTTTAAGGGTCAGTGTTCCAGCCACCAGCCAAAAGGGGAATAAAAGGACGATTGAAAATGTGCACCTTTGAAATACAGAAACAGAGGGGAGTAGCTGAGATTAAGCAGAGTCTATGGAGAGAAAAACCCACATGATCTGCAGTTGTATCTAATCTACATCATAGGTCAATTATTTTTGTATAAACTATTGGTTTTCATGAAGAAAATCAAAGTCTCCCCAAATAATCAGTGAGAAGGCTGTTACCACGGTAAATGAGATAAGCCTGTTTTCACACTGCATAGCTATTCTCACCAGCTTTTCCAATCTGTGGTTGAAATTTCTATTAAAAGTTTCCAACAAAACAGAAACAGAATGCATACTAGCCCTAGTCCAAATGGACTCTCCTCAGAAAGGAGAAACACTCAAGTAGTTACCACTTTATTTTCAGGTATCTGTCAGGGTACCAGCCATAATTTATAGCCTTATATTTTAAGTCACTCAGCTGAGTTGTCCATAAAGTACTCCCATTCCCCTCCTGATGCCACCATCCCCTGCTCATGGCCAACAAAAATCAATATTACATTTGAATTAAGATCCTACAAATCCAAAAAAGTCACCCCAAAGTCACCTCAAAACACAAGCAAACAACAAAAAAAAACCCAAGGCAAGCTTCATACCATGAATATGTATCCAAATTACTTTGATTGGTGCAAGCTATTCTTCTATTATTTGTTTCTATAATCCATCCAATATTTTAGGTACATAAACTTTAAGTGCAGAACGTAAGTTTGACCTGGATGTAAAATATATTCTGCTTATCTTTGAATTCAAGATTGTATATGTAATGTTTATTGTAAAGCATTTTATATATACATATTCACATATCTTATACAACTCTATGGGCCAAACACTGGTCCCACCAACTCCATTGGGACCAAGAATCAGCCCCCATATGTGCGTGTATATGCCATATGCATCATTCTGAAAGGAAGCACTAGATTGTGTGAAAATGCTGTGACTGCTATGCAGTGATGCCAAGAGACTTAACTGTATCTTTTTTAACATACTGCTGTAAGTATTCATCATGTCAAAGAATGACAACTAATAAAAAAAAAAATGGAAGAATGAAGTGTCAAAAGTCCTTTGGTAGATACAATTGATTGAAAGCATCTCCTTAGTTTGCAGAAGACATTCTGGTTTGACAAGGCAGCAGAAGTGCTGCTGCATCCATCCTCCCACTGCCTCTCTCTCCTTTGTACCAACAAAATAACCATTTTCCTAGTGCACTGTCTCTGAGAAGAGCTTTTCTCTGAAATTACCTTTAGCATTGCTGTAGGAACTTAAATGGAGTTACCAGCAAGGAAAGTATTTCCATATCTTTCTTCTAAGCATATAGGAGAAGGATTTTCAATCCCCAGAGAAAATGTTTCCCTGTTTAAGTATTTAGAGAAGAGGGAGTTGTCTTACCATTGTTTCAGTCCCAGTAACTAGTTCTCCTTAGTGTCATTGGCCAGTTTTAATCTCAGTTTTCTCATTTCTCATTTACAGACAATGTTATATATATGTGCAACATATCAGAGGCTTGTGAAATTGAATTGAAAATAGGGAAGCGTTGACTCTCTACACCAATAAATATTTCTAAGTGAGAAATACCTGTGATTGCTGATATACTTCTGCCCCACTGCAGGGACTCTTCTTGACTTCCATACATTTCTAAAGCCAGAATTTATTTGTACCCCAAAGTCTTCAGTAACAACACTCACATAGTTTGTGCAGAGCAAATGCTATACTTGAACTGAATGTAGGAGCTGGAAATAGATTTGGTTTCAGTATTATTGAGCCAATATTTCAAATTCACCTTAAAATAAAAAAGCAGCTTTCAGAAGAAAAAGTGTTTTCATGTGTCCCCCAGATGCAAGCTGAATTGCAGAATGGATTCTAGACTGAAGCCCCTTAAGAGGCCTGTCCTATATATGGATGGAGTTGTGATGGTTTCTCCAGGAGCAGTTTTACACAGTCAGCGTTGGAAAACGACTCACAATTTCCCACAACAGATTTAGCAGTGTTATTTTCAAGAACAGCTAAGTTAATACATTTTCTTACTCTGCACAGGCACTACCTGTATGGGTTCTGATGTGTAATGGTTCAAAACAAATGATGTTGATGTAGCGTGTTGAAATGAATCACTAAGCTTAACAACAAAAGAAAAATTAATAATACGGCATTTTTTTTGTCCTGGCCAAAGACTTAACTGTGGTTTTAATGCTCAGGTGGGCAATCTGGGAAATATAACCATTCATTAAGAAAAGAAGCAATACAATATGCATGTGACAAAATTATGTAGGTGACAGACACATCTTTTCCCTAAAGGTGAGGAAGGCAGGGTCTCTCCAATGTCCAGCACAGTCCAATCCTCTCCAAGCTAACATAGGTGTAGTTAAAAAATATGCTGGTTTTAGCAACAAGGTAGGCTTATGGTGTTCCCACTCCTACACCTCTTAATCTTTCAGTGATATTGTGTACAGTACAGTCTCGAGCAGCTACTTAGGGACAGACAGACAGAAAATGAACCACAGAATAGAGAAGAAAGGGCTTAAATTGGCTCTGCCACTAAAACCAATGGATTACTTTATTATATCCTGGGCTAGTTTGGGTCTCAGGATGAGTTTTGCTAAACATCATGCAACAGCTTCATTCATGACAATTGAATTTTGCTACCAGCAGCACCATTTCCTAAAAGCTACCTTGGGTGTCTACGCAGGGCCCCACAGCCCTAAACACACAACAAAGTAAGCATCACAGCAGCAGATGAATTTCATGTCAGTCGATTTTATGGTATTAGACTTTAGAGAGAAGAATTGAATCCTATACCCTGCAGAGCTCTAAACATATTCTACTGGATTAGGAAGGGGACCTGGGTGTCATAAGACATTGTAACTAAAATAGAGTATTAGAATTCATATAAAGAGGGATGAAGAGGAGTTGTACTATTATCTCCACCTCTCCTAACACCTGCAGATAAGTTCTATGCCATAATTTTCATACTAATCACCCCCGTCTAGAAAGTACAAGTACAAGAGTGGGAAGTGCAAAGAAGGGTGGCAAAAACCTCCAGAAAGGAGAAACAGGGAAAAAGACTGCAGCTTCATTAATACCACCTATACAAAATGAATATTTGGGCAGATTGAGAGCTTCTGTTTTCCCTGAATAAGAACATAGGTAAAACAAGGAAAAGCAATACATGTGGAAGTTGCTGCTGCAATAATACATTAACTTTTAACCACATAGCAAAACTTCAATGAAGACTCAACATTCATATGAACAAAAAGAAAATTCATGGTTACAAATATTACTAAAATCATATTATTGGAGAAAACATACCTTAAGACTTACACCAAATTTTTGTTTAGAATGACACTTTCATGACCTACTCATGCAGGTCAGCAACTGTTACATTCCAAATCCACAGTTTTCATTTGTACGTACAGAGGATTCCTATGGGCTTGGTTCATATGTAAGCATGTTTATGAAAGAAATATAGCTACCAAAAAGAAAAATCTAGAGCTACACCTACACATGTACTTGATGCCCAGCCTCAGTTCTATAACAGGACTTACCAACATCTGGAGACAAACATGGGGCTAGTCACTCCAGGCAATATAAATCCAAAAAAATTAGGAAGTACTGAATCTACTATATGATTCAGAGAGATTCAACAAGAAAGATAAAATATTATCCCAAAGAGTACTCTTTTGTATCTTTCATGTTTTGCAGTGGATAAATACATTTTAATTCAATCTCTAAAGGGAGGAGGGGAATAAATAAATAAATATTAATATCATCAACTGAGAGACCAGAACACAAGTGGAATTACTTTAACATGTACTATTTTGCTGGGATGAGGTTCCATATATATGACAAGTACTTCTGGGACATTGGCACTGCACTCTGTGGTACCTATGCACAACACATTTCCCCTCAATGTAGCAAAAAAGTCACCACCACCCATTGTACCATTACTGCAAGAAACATTAAGGAGCAGCCATCTGCAGTACGTGCTTTGAAGTACCTTTTATGAGCACTAAGGCCTAATGAAGATGCACACACATGTATATGCTAACTGCACAGACTCCCACATTAAAGGGAAAACTTTCTCAACAATGTTGCTACCTGAAGACTGCCTATGTAAAGACAGACATTAAAAAGAACCGAGAAACATAACTGAGTAAGACAGTGATGATGCTGGGTGGGTGTTTCAGCTACTCAAAATGGCTGACATTGGCACATTGTATGCTTTAGGTGTGTAAAGGTGCACACAAAAGTTTTAATATAGCAAACAAATTTCCTACATTTACCTTCATTTTCAATACAAAGATAATACATAAATTATATTATGTTCACTTCAGTCCACTAAAGGTATTAGTGGACTGAAGTGAAGAAACCTGAATAAGCTGTGTAGTCCACTTCCTTCTGCACTCAACCCTCATGTTCCTCTGTGGTTTCTGTATCAGAAGTCACGTCTGGAGGTGACCAAAACTGATTATCAAGCCCCCATTTTTACCTTCTTAGATGCCTTGCTCCCCCTGCACACCTAATTACCGTCACCTTTTCAAAGATACCAGCTCATCACAACCAAGACAAAAATAATTTACTTTGGGAAGTATGACATTTATTATGTTCTGAATCACGTTACGTTATTTAAAGAGCAGAGTGACTTCCTCCTCACTCCCAAAAGAGGAGGAATTTTTCCTCCTCTGAGATGCTTTGGATTGGGCTGGAAGAGAGGAAGGTCAGAGACTTCAGGGTATTTCATATAAGAGAGCCATAACAAGAAGTTTGCAGCTCACTTGGAGAATGCAGTAAGTAAATAAAATTCTTGAGGCTTTGCTGTCACCTAGACATGAAAGGGACCTAAGAGACCTAAGGGACCTAAACTCTGTCTCTGCTTTGCAATCCGTCAAACCGAGACAGAGACTTTACTGCAACTCAGAAAGGTACTGAGTTAAGTGGAAGCAAGCACTCACATGCAAGGGCACAACAGGCAGAAGAGTCACTTCCATCCTCTTTATTTTCTGTCTTCCCTGGTCATTTCTTAATTTTCCCTAGATAAAAGTATGGAGATTTTTCTGTAATAAAACCTGGCTTTTTGATTTCAAGAGAAATATTTTCCTGAGGCTCAGGTCAGCTTCAATTCCTGTCACACTTCTTATTAAGCACATTTTACAACAGTATGAAACCTTATTTTTTTAAAGAGATTTTCAGTCTCCCAATTTTTAGGATTCATAGTTTAAAATACTACCATTAATGCTTGCTTAGGAAGGAGTGTAGGAAAAGTGCCTGGACTTCAGTTGTATTTTGCCAAATCCTCCATCTGCCCAAGACCTAAACATATCACAATATAACCTTGCGTTACCAACAGCCTTCATTTTCTTTCTAAACAGTTACACTACTTAGGCTTACATGCTTGCAGGCTTTGAAATATAAACCACTAACAAAATGATCTGGCATTTTGACTATTACCACTCAACAGTCCCATTGTACATGAAATGCTAGCCAAAGGTAGAATTTATTTATTTGCACCATGGTTACACTTTGGAGTACTCCAGTTCTAGACCAGAGCCTCACAGGGACACCAATACTGCCCCTACCACACGTCTTCACAATATAAATAATTTATTAACTGAATCATGTTACTTCAAAGCTCAAGGAGAAAACCACCACAGATCCTGTAGAGAGCTATATGTGAAAGGACGGCATCTACTTTTATCATTAAAGTAGCTAGACTTCTACAGTTTTATGGAGAAAGTGAGTTGATCAGCTATAAGAAGTACCTTAAAAGAACCTGCACACATTGCTGGATTTTTTGGGGAAAGAGTTTACTCTTCACCAATCCAACTGCAGCTCTTTCTTTCTGGTACTTCAGTGTCATTAATTTAAAGGGAGGGCTTACATCATCACTCGAGTTCTTGACACTTGACAGCTTCAAGTTTTGCCTGTGGGTGTTATATTGCTCTCAGGGACATCTTATATAATAATGTGGGTGTCATTTTTCAGCTGGCTCAGCACACCTACAAACTTAAGTTGTACCGAGTTCCACGAAAGTATGGAGTCTTCTTGAAGTTCTGAATATCAGCAAGGAGCTTGCACCTTCAAGAGTAGCATGGGCTCCTCCCTCTGTGAAAGTAAAAGTACTTCTGAAATGTAAAACAAATATCTTTAGTAAAAGCTAAAGTAAAAGATGTTTTTGTAAGACAACTTACGCTAAATACATTAGAAAATAAACATAGTTCAAAACTTCCCTGCAGAAAATAATGTAAGGGCAAGAGAGGAAGGCACCATTGTCAAAGGGTGACTCAGCCAAGAAAAATGTCTTAGAAAGTTCACCTGTTTCATATATCTGAGACCTGAGCTTTTACATCTAATAAGCCTTGGTCACCTATGTATCAGAAGCCACAGCGGGGGTTTTGTTGGTTTTGTTTGTTTCACTCCATAGCTGGTTCACTGTAGAACTGGCTTTGGGTTCTACTATAGAGAAAAAATAAGTAAGAGACATCACTTCCCACTGTGGATATCATGCTCATCATTGAAATGCACTTTCATTTAAATTATTCTAGTTTTCATTTCCTGCTACTGGTTAGTATTATGTTTCTCTCTGTCAGAGAAAGGATTTTAGTACCTTTTTTTTTTCCCCTCTTCATGTATTCACAGACAGATCAGGTCACTGCAAACAGATTTTCTGTTTCCAAGGAATACATTAGCAAAACCTATAAATTTGAACAAAACTCCTTTATAGCTGACTACTAAAATGTACTCAGTTCCTGACAACCTAAAGTACTATGCTATAGCATTATCATTATGGCCTTGTGCCATCATTCCCATCTTCATTATTTCTCACAATGTAATTTCTGTTTTGAATTATCCACAAATTTTATCACTTATTTAATTACTAAAAATATGAAACTGCATTAACCTAGAACCATTTCCTATAACCCTAGCAGAAATACTTCCTTTCAGTGATTACTATTATCTGCCAGTTAATCAGTTCTACAACCATTTAACATATACTTTGTGGATAATATGAATGCTATATTTTAATTTACAGTGTTCTATTACAGCTATTTTTGTCAAAATTATTTAAAAGATCTATTTTCCAATAAAGTCATGAGATCACTCCTGCAGTATTTCCAAATCTGCAATGGGATCCCATCATACGGATTCTTTTCCTAGAATCGATACATTCTAATTGACCTGTAGTCATCTGGTCTATCCCACTTTTGTTAAAGAGAAAATTTAGATGCCACAATAATTTTTTGAATTTCTGTGTTACTCAAAGGTTTATTCAAACTGAATATAAAAGGCCAGATATGTCCTTCAGCCAACCTGGTTAGATTTTGCAGATTCAAATTGCTTAACCATCAGCAGTTTAAAGCAGAGTTTAACTTATTTCTCCATTAGAGAATTACTTTAATAGTAATTCGTGCTCCTGCTTTTTTTGAAGTAAATACTTTTCACTTTTCCTAAAATCTGTGGAATTCAACTATCAGCTCAGCTATTGACAATTCATGTGCTCAGCCAAGGCCAGCCACATAACATATTCTTCGAGCTATACTGGGTCTTTACTGTAAGGAAGACCTATATGCTAAAGAATGAAACAGGACTTAGTCCTATGTTCAAGGTGCAACAACATTTTTCTATGGCTTTTATTACACTAGAGAGGGGGAAAAAAGGGAGTACAGGGAAGAAAAAGATTGTGAGTTTGCACATATGTGTAGCACAAGTTACTGTGGGTGCCTGGGGAACTACTTGCTTAGAGGACTGTTAACATGTTCTTCTCCTAGTAACAGTGCCAAGAGCTTACACAGCATGAAGCGGGATCTCCCGAATTCTGTTTATTTTGCTTGACTTATGCTCACGTTTCCTTCTTTTGTTTGTAACCTCAAAATTCTAACTCAACATCAAAAATCATGATATCACTAACAAACCAAGTTATAGAGCAGATTATTTGGTAGAGATGAGTCTCACTAGCAGCCTCATTGTTCTAACATACTAAAGACAAAGTATATTCTTCAAATCTTAAAAAAAAGCCTATGCCACTACTGAGAAATACTAAAGGGGCTGAAGATTTACTACAAGTTTTTAAAAAGAGACCCTGCAAAAATGTAACAAGCACAATCTTAATATAATTTAAATACATGCAGACCGTGCATGTGAGAGGAATAGAAGACATAAGAAGCAAACTCAACCAGTTCAAAAACATTTAAGTGGTCAAAAGGGTGGATAAAGAAGAGGGGGTTGTTGAAAGCCCAGATTTCACCTAAGTCAAATCAAAGTACAACTTCGAACTAGCTATTTTACTACTACAAAATACTGACTTTCAGATTACTTACAGATTACCCACTGCACATGCTGTTAAGGCAGTTCCTAACTTAACAAAATTAACAAGAACATTGAGCTTGAGTTCTATTCATAAACACTTCCCTCCAGAGCAAGGAAAGAGCACTAAAAAAACCAGCCTGGCTTACCAAGCCCAAACCAGTAGAAGACAGTCAAGCATGGTATATTAGTCAAGCAATACACAAGCATAATGGAAAAAGATGACTAAAATACTAGTAGCCAGACAAAATAAATAACAAACAACAGAATACACATACAAAAAAAGCAGCACTCTAAAGGACAAAAAAAACCCCTCATTTCAATAGTAGCACGCACAACCATCCTCACTGACCCATACTGCTATTTCAGAACTTTGTTAACAGATTCCTACAGTTCTCACTATCAAAAAACAACACAAATACCCTATAAGGTGACCATGCATCACATAACAAGACAACAATAACACATGATGAAACTAAATCTAAGCTTATTTTAAATATCTTCCTACTCCTCCTTTATACCAAGAGCTGTTGCTCAGTGGCAACTGCCACCCAGCAAATACTGCTGCTGTGTTACGACATAAGAACTAAAAAATAAAATAGAGAAGTGGGAACAATCAATCTACTTTAATTTTCCCCATTAAGTAAAATGCAGAGGTGGCAAGAATAAATGCAGAAGTTCCCCACAGTTCAAGGTGATACGATATTCCTTATTTAAAATAATGACTTACGTTCCACTCCAGCAACTCTAATGAAATCAGTAGTGATGCAGAAGCTTTACTGAAGGTTGAACTTTGCTCAACCCTGCAAACATACTTACTCAGCTTTATGAATGCACCTAAACTCATTCAAGTCATTGTTTACATGTGAAGAGCAAACAATGTATATGCTTACAGAAGCAGAGTATAATCTTTCATCTGAAAGGAAAATGTGAATTTTTATGCCACTTTGACTTTTAATCAGTAAGTAGCAGCATATTTTCATTTGTATTATCTAAAAGTTACACAAATCCCTGCAATTCCATGGCAATGCTCATTATGCATGCACTGCGCCACAAACAGAAATTTTCTCCACCATTTTACATGGGATATGAGAGGATATTTCTTCAGAAAAAGCTTACTACCAGATGAAACTCTTCTCTAACTCAGCACATTAATATCTGTCTTCCTAGATTTTAGATGTTTAGGAAAATGTAGCAGATTTATTTTGTGGATAAGAGAATAAATTAGCCTGGTGTTGACTCTTTACTAAATCAAATACAGATAAATATATACACACACGCGCGTGCGCGCACATGTGTGTGTGTGTGTGTGTGTGTGTAACACCAGTAACTTAGAAGCATATACCTCTAGCCTTTAGTGAGTACCACTCAAAAGATAAAAATATAGAGAGATTAAAATTTTGCTGTTAGTTTTAAATTTAAGATTTGCAACATAGATCTGGTGTAACACTGCTCTCTTGTGGTTAAATACATACAGTTCACCTGCAGAATGTATCAACTATATTCATTATTTTCAAATTTTCAAATATATTTTATTCTAAGACTTCTTCTGATTTAGGGGTTTACCGAAACCAGTGCCAACTCCACCCCTGCACACTATGCTGCTACCTCTCTGTTGCCTAAAGAGGGAATTCAGGCTCCTGCTTTTGGTTCTCTAACCCATTGAAATTAAATGCTTAAATTAGGCTTAAACAAAAAGGTATGAATACTTCCATCCCAGTAACAATCAAAATTAGTGTCTGAACACTCCTGATCACATACATACATAATCTGCTTATAAGGTCTCCTTTAGGCTTCCAGGCAAATTTCCTGAATAAAACCGTAAGAAAATAAAATGTAAAGAAGACTACAAACGTAGCTGGAAAAAAAGCACCACATTGTTTTTCTTTCAACATGCAAAAAAACCCCTCAAATTCCCACTGCAGAAGGAGAGATCCTGCTGACAGGATTACTGAGGAAAATAATTAGTATCAAAAGAAGGGCCTTTTGATAATTATAATTAGTTATTAGAACTAATTCTCTCAATAAAGAATACCATGGAAACAGATGTCTAGCACAATCAAAAATCTCTAAGCTATTTAGCTAAATAATAGATAGATAAACCAGAATAAATTTATGATATTGCAAATGTAACTACTATCATAATCTCCAAGTACAAAACATGATGTTTGAATTTAAAGATTATTTAGAAGGTTTTAGAACCTTGATTTTTTGCTAGGATGGTAAGTTCAAACACCTATTGTAGGTGCTTCCATATACATCTGAATGAATTAGGATTCATATTCACAGCTAAGTGATTTTCAGTCCTTTCTTTCTAGTTCTGTTAAGCACAGGTCAAGATCATTTATTTGTAACTTGAGATGTCCTATTATAAATCAATTAACACCAACATTTGAGTTAGTAGCAGTTGTCTTAGAGAGGATAGAGGGTTTTTTTAACACATACCCACAGATGGACGGACACAACATTACTTTGCCAAATAGTTATAGATACAAAAAGTACAGTGAAAACTGATAATAAATAGGAATTATTTCCGTCAGTGGTTAGTATTAATAAGATCAAAAAAATCTCTGAAACACAAGAATTTGTAGGTAATGTGGGCAAATAATACTGAAATGGACAAAGTATTTCCCTGGTGAAAGGACAGGTGTCTTCTTTAGCCTTTTTAACCACAACGTAATTCTAGATAGTTAAAACTATCACAGCAGTTAGACAGTGGGCCCCTAAACAAAGTGGTCCAGCTGTGGAACATGATGTGCATCATTATAAACCACTGAAACATTTACAAACAAGAGAGGAAAGAGATTGTGAAAGACCCTTCCAGATTGTGCCTTTTACATTTGTCAGTCAAACTGCAACAAAAGCAGATTTAAACAGATACAAGCATTAATCCATGTCTTGTTTCTTCTTACATAACTCGAATTATTCTTCCTTACAATGCATTTTTATGACCCTACAAGATTCCTCCTTTGCTTACAAAATCTCTCCTATATTTACTATCCATTACCTGCCCTTTTTTGCTATACTGTTTACAGTAGCTTCAGCTTTGTACTTCAACAAAGTATTTTGAAAGATAAAGAAAAATTTCCCTCTTTATACACTGGTTATTTACAAAAGGTATCCCCACACTCCTTTTGTGAAGCTACATGCTTGCCATTCAAATCTCTGAAATTAAATTGAACAACTTAAAGTACACTGAGTTTCTCCAAGGGAAGCTCCCATATCTACCCACTACAAAATTTACCCGTTTCTCGTTTCTCAGAGACTGAGGAAGATTTGTTGATCAAGGCCGGCACACGACCAAGATGGTTCAAATGTGCTTTCTTGTAACAGCTCCTCTCTTCTGTTTAACCTCTTTCTTTTATCCCTTGAGGATTAATATTTTCTCTTAAAAATCCTTACACCTTGAAAAGAGAAAATCTTGAAGGAAATGGTGACCAAGAGAGTCTGACCATGCCAACACAGGGAGAAATATTGAGACAAAAGAGGTTGGTGAAATAAGTGAATTGAATAAACTGCAATATATATATATTGTACAAAATATACAATGCTGCATACAAGCAGTAAGAAAGGGAAAAAATAGTACAGTTATTGAAGAAATACTACAATAGCTTCATTATTAAGCTATACTAAATTATGTAAGTACTACAAAGATATAACCAAATAAAAAGCACATATCCACCTTGTGCAGATTTTATCCACCAACAAAGAGTTTCAAAACAGTTTTGCAAGGGAAGGGAAACAAAAGTACAAGCTGCAAAATTAAACAGAAAGGATAGTATGTCCTTTCAAAAAACCTCCAGAGACAGAAACCAGTTCAGTATTTTAAAACCTTAAACAAAATCACAATAGTCAGCATTTTGGCAGGAGTTAAATGTCCTGATAGTTATTAACTGCCTTGTAAATCTTTTAACTATCATTTAGACTCTACGAAGTCAACTATGACAGTTTACTTCACAGGTACCTTGAAAGAATTTGGCAATTAATGCTTAGACTTACACTTCAAAGAAGTTTCAAGAATCATTGCATCTGGCAATAATTCTCTCAAACAAGATACAAGAGAAAAGAATGTCCTGTGGGCTGACACATGGGCAGAACCTTATGAGATGGCAGACACTAGCCCTGAAAAATAAAGAATATAAATTAAGATAAAATAAAAGCATGTATGTAAAAAACCTGTTTGGTTTTACAGTTTTGGTCACCATCAGTTTTCAGATTCCATCGGTTTGTCATTACAACTGAAGCAAGCCTTCAAAGCTGCACCAAATTCCTAAAGGAACTGTTGCTTACATTGGTTCACTTCAAAAAACATAGCATAATAGCTAAGATATTCCACCTGAAACTAGCTGTTTTTGTATATTGGGTAACTTATTCTAACTGTGATTTTGAAAGTTGTTAACACGTTACATTGAAGAATTACATAAATTTATCATAGAATCATTTAGGTTGGAAGAGACCTTTAAGTTCACTGAGTCCAAAAGAAATAATATATGTATTATTACATAAATTATATATATTATTCTTAAAAATCAAATGAGATTATATAATCTTTATGTCTAAACAAGTAAAAGAATTACTAAGTTACTCTTCACAAATGCACGTGAAACTATACATAAGATAGATCTTTTACATGTCGGTACATTCTCAATGCCAAACATATTTGGTATGATGAATATGCACGCCTGAGAAAAAGTACTGATACTAATATTGAGGACAATATTGTTCAGAAAAAAAGCTGCAGTACGTAGCTGAAGTCAGTGTCGCTATGAAAAACGCATTGGTAGATCACATGGGGATCTGTTCAGAGAACCTGGTACAGGAGTCAGGATCATGAGTGTCTCCCAGATACCTAGAATCACTGGCAAACAGTTTTCAGATAAAGCAGAAGTGAAATCTGGCTGCAGACCTTGCTAACATTGGGACACCAATTGCTTTGATCGTCTTGCCTGCAGGACTTTCTTTCCCAGGGCTTGTGATCAGTAACTCAGGGGCTAACTTGTTTAGCATGATCCTTTTGTCAATTCAGCTTTTGCAAGAGCCCTACATACTATTTCACTATTTAGTAGGACTGAAGAACAGTGTAACTAATTCTTGAAAAGAAGAATAGACTGAGGGTAGGACTAGGGCAGTGATTGTCCCACTGTACTCAGCACTGGTGAGGCCGCACCTCGAGTACTGTGCTCGGTTTTGGCCCCCTCATTTCAAAAAAGACATTGAGGTGCTGGAGCGTGTCCAGAGAAGGGCAACAGAGCTGGTGAAGGGACTGGAAAACATGTCTTATGGGGAGCGACTGAGGGAGCTGGGGTTGTTCAGTTGGAGAAGAGGAGGCTCAGGGGGGACCTCATGGCTCTCTACAATTACCTCTAAGGACGTTGTGGTGAGGCAGGGGTCGGTCTCTTCTTCTGTGCCCATAGTGAAAGGACAAGAGGAAACAGCTTTAAATTGCAGCAGGGGAGATTCAGATTGGACATTAGGATTTATTTTTTTTTCACTGTAAGGGTGATTGGGTATTGGAATAGGTTGCCCAGGGAGGTGGTGGAGTCACTATGCCTGGAGGTGTTAAAGATGCATCTGGCTGGGGCGCTGGGTGATATGGTTTAGTGGTGATGTAGGTAGATGGTTGGACTGGATGATTTTTAAGGTCTCTTCCAACCTAGATGATTCTACGGTTCTAATACTGGTACGTATTCTCAGCTGTGCCTTTACCCCCAAACTCTGTACTTACACAGACAGACAGATTACAGATTATGTATTAATTGTCCCTCACAAATAGTGAGTATCTATCTGGAGAGGTCTTGTATATTATAGGGGTTTGTCAGCAGTGATATTCTGACAGTTCAGGTGATTGTATTTATTAGTCCCCTTGTAATGAGAAAGATCACAGATTGAAAACTCAAATCTCTCAGGATCTCCTAGGGAAGTCCTTAAGAGTGCTTTATACAATTCCATTGTAGTTTTCCTTCTAGCCCTATTTATTCAAAGTATTTGGACCAGTTACTCTTGCTTCAGTTTTATCAGTTGAAAAACTGGATATACTATACCTATTTCTTAGTTTCTCTAGTAGAAAAACAAAACCAACTTTAATTTCAAGAGACTTCCCCAACTCCTGAAGGAAGACAACCTGCCCAAAATTCAAGTGGTAGGAGAATAAATTTTCCAGATTCTTTCAGTGACAAGAAAGCACATTTCACAAGAGACTGAGTCTCTTCCTCCTCTCCCATATTGCTATTGCATCTCTAAGAGTTGCATAGCCCCTGAGCAATTCAGTCAGGGACCTTATGTAAACAAAGTTATTTGTAGGTAAACAGGGCATGGATTCTAGGTGGGCATAGATAACCTTAGAGAACCTCAAGCTACTTCCAAGTTGTTATACAGATGTTTTAGTCAAAGTAACATGAAAAAGCCACATTCCCCTTAGTTCTGAAAGGGAAAAAAAATCTCTGCAATGGGTGGTAACCTTTTCATTACTAAAAACCACTGTCTGAGTTCTGTAACTTCTTAGCATTTAAAACTTTCAGATATTACCAGATGCCACCCACAGACTTCAAGGTATACCAGGACTCAATGCCTGACCTAACTTACATCTGGAACCACATTAAACAAAGAATCTGTTCTCGTAACATGTGTAGGTGGTATGTAGTTGGGAAAATAAAAAAAAAATTAAAAAAATCACATGGCCCATGACTCATCCTTTTCCCTAAGGAAGCGGATCAGCTGTACAAACTACATTACTGCACAATTCACATCAGACTGATGCAAAAATCAGAGACAATAGCCAACAACCTGAAGGGTCACACAGGTCACCAAAAATTGCAATGCTTCTGAAGTCTGACTAAAAATTTGAGACAATTCCCTTCCAAAAGGAAAAGCTGACACTTTTCAAATTCAAAATTCCCACTGCAAAAAGCTCCTGTAGTCCAAACCTGTTAATGATGAACTCTGGAGAGCACAGAAAACACGTACAAAAGCAATTCCAAAAAATAGTTCTTCCTGAAGAAACTGCTGGTACATAAAGCAATTGAAGTAGGCTAGAGAGACTACTGTATTCAGGGCTTTGTGAATTAATTCAGTCTCTCATAGCAAGAATTCCACCTTCACGTTTGTCAGTCACAACAAAATGGCCACAAACACTAAGATCCCCTGTGTCTATGAATGTTGATGTAATACAGAAGGTAGAATCATAGAATGGTTTGGGTTGGAAGGGACCTTAAAGGTCATCCAGTTCCAACCCCCTGTGGGGACACCTCCCACCAGACCAGGTTGCTCCAAGCCCCATCCAACCTGGCCTGAACACTGCCAGGGAGGGGGCAGCCACAGCTTCTCTGGGCAACCTGTGCCAGTGTCTCACCACCCTCACAGGAAAGAATTTCTTCCTAATATTCAATCTAAATCTACCCTCTTTCAGTTTGAACCCATTTCCCCTCATTCTATCACTCCATGTCCTTGTAAAAAGTCCCTCTCAGCCTGTAAGGTAACTTGCTCCACCTTATCACACTGCAGATACTGACCAAAAGGGAGCTGACTCATCAGCTTTGTGCTCATCAAGACTCACCTGCCTTCATATCCTCTTTTGCAGGGACTTTCTTCACTGTTGCTCCCTGCAGCCCTTGAATATCAGAGACCAGAGCAGCAGACAAAACACATTGGGGAGCTTTGATAGAAAAGGGCAAGACTACCAAGTAGAGGGCCAAGCTGGCTATTCTGTACAGATTTCATAGCATTTATCAAGTTCAGGCAAAGAATGTGGCAAATGTGTATTTTGGAATTAGAATGAAAGGGAAAGTCAAACTGTTATGGACTGAGAGAGGAATGGGAGAATGTGATGAAGTTCAATAATTACTAAATGCAGAAAAAGACATCCAGAAGACAATTTTAGAAGCATAAAATAGCAAGTCACTTAAGCTCCAGTTTTAGTCAAAAGATAACTTTTAAAATTAAAACGTAAGTATAGGATTTGCACAGTAATTTTTTACAACTGTGCAAATAAGACTCAGCAGAAAGAGGGAATTCAGCTGCCAGTTTGCTCTGTGTAAGCAGGCAGGGGAACAGAAGGACACACAGGATATACATGGGACACAGTCCCAGTGTAATTGATACTATTTGTCTTTTATACATTAGGATCATTAGACAAAAGATTAAGTGAAGGCAGCTATTGTAAGCAGTGAATCACAAAAAAATTGTAAATAAGGGACTCCTTCAGCAAATAGCCTGGCCGGAAAAAAGTAAGTTCTACACTTTAATCAATTTTAGAGAATACAATTTATTTAAGAAGTTGTCTAATATGGTCAGCTCTTAAGATACAAAAAAGTTAGTTTGTAACACAAAATGCCACTACCAGATACATCTATGACATAAAGAAAATTTTATTTTACAAACTCTTGTGAACCAAACAGAGGGAGTTAATTTTTATTTACATATGGAATTTAGACTATGCACTAGCAGATCTCTCTATATGGTCTTTTTTTATCTCAGAACACAACTCCTCCATATTCTAGGCATACAACAGACAACCTGCAGTTTACTTACAGCACAACAAATTTTCATGACCATAGAAGTCTAACTACTGACCCAAAGTAAGTTAGAATACTGTTTGCACATGGAATATGGAGCTGCACCAGCAAGCTGCAAAGAAAACTGAGACAGCTATACCATTCTAATGGAAGAGCACGAGCTACCATTAATTATATACAGTCAGTTATATATAACACACTAACAAAAAGTTTACACTTCCTCATTATTTACAGTGAGGTGCAGAGTGCACGCCTCAGCTGCCACACCAGTAATTACTTTTCTTTCACACACACTTATTTCTTGTATTTCCCAGGTTTCAAACACACTGCTTCATAGCAATAAAAACCTTTTTTTTTTGGTTGCGTGCATTACATTCACAAGTTTGGCTGCTGGGAAACCAAGAAGGAAGAAGCAATTTTACAAACCCTACAACCCAAACTTCAATGGCATAGGAGAGACGTGTTCTGAAAAAAAATTACAGCACCTGACAGTAGTTTCAAAGTGGACCCGCCACTTGTATACACTATGAAATTTTCTCAGAAGTCTTCATCAGTTAAATCTGAGCTCTCACTTTCCATGCTGATACCTGTTTAACTTCACCAGTTCTTATAAGGCTAGATTTTGCATTTGGCTTCCAACTGCAGCGATCAACCTGGGGAGCAGGGATGGAATTAAACAAAATTATACCCAAGACAACTGAATGAGATGATGTTTACAATAAAGACAGTTTGGAAGAGTTGTTGCATTTCTCTTAATGTAGGAAGAATAACAGTAAGCCTATGCAGTTGCTTTAAGTACATTTATTCTTAAAATTAAGGGTAAACAATTAGAGGCTTGATTACAAGCTCATGAGACTATTGATTTACCAGAAAAAGCTCATGAGACTATTCTACTTTACCCATCATTCTGAACTCCTGAACATGCAGGCCTTAAGCAGTCTCTCTTCCAGGCCTTTATAATTCACCTGCTAGATCCTGGAACATAAGCTATTCCATAAACAAGCTGTTTGAGGATCTAACTTTGATATTTGTATGTAGAATCCAGTATGTTAGCTAAGCAATGCAATGGTCTGCATCATCCAAAATACAAGCCCGACCATTTTTAACAGGTTTGTAATTTTTCCTTTGGGGAGAAAGAAGTCAGAGAAATTTATTAAGATTGCATCAGAGCTGTTGACTCACTACAGTCTGTAAAATATATGCTACACTTCACTTGTGAAAAACTTGTAGCAGCTGATGTTAAAAAAAAATTAATGATTACAGATGGAAATAGAAACACACACCTTAACTTTTCTTAAATTTTCAGCCAAGCAGCTAGCTAGGCATATAAGTGGCAGCCTGTAAAGAATGTCTGGATTTCCATGATATGTTTTGGAGTATTATTTTCCTCCATTAGGCTAACAACAAATGCCACAGTCCAAATCTTTATCTCACTTTTAAGATATGTTAGAATTGCTAAACAGAGACAGAGTTTAATTGGCTTCCACCTATCTCTGTTCATCTCATCTAAGCAGTTCTGAGGCTTGCGGAAGCCTCCAAAAAATAACCAACAGTACTGCTGGACTGCAAGTTGAAGTAGCTCGCACGGGCAGCTCTGCAGAAACCAGCGCCCAGAATCACCCTGGCCCAATGGCTCTGTCTACCACACTTTTCTTGTTCATAGCAAAATGTGTATTTTTCATGGGCTTTGCAACAGCATTCAGAATCACATCTCATTTTGGATAAAGATGCAAACTGCATGGAAATGATGCCTCCTCAAAGAAAAACATCACAGCCAGTGCTTTCATTTTAAATTCTGAACACATATTACGTGTTACTCAGAGCTCTCTGTACCTTTGGTAAAATTAGTCAATAAGTAGTTAGTATTACTAACTGGACACACAGTTTCTATGCCTGGATCCCTGCCAGTTACCACCAAGCAAATGTCTTTTGTTCAATCAACTAGGAGCTGAATTTTTAAGGTCAGTCTCCTACATTTTTCCTCTTGGCACATCTAGAAACGTATTTACCAGTCTAAATGCACCCAAAATAATTTATCTTTGAGATTCTCTGACTTGATTATACTTGAAAACAGCAGCTACCTAGGCTGAGGGCTTAAACATTGTAGAAAAGTTGGAGACTTGTAAAAGCCCCTCCATTACCCATGAGAACAGCAGTTCCTTCAAGAACATAAAAACACATTCTTATATAAAAACATACCAGTGGGACCTCTGGACTAGAAAACGGGGAGCTATCAAAAGATCGATTTTCTTTGTCCAGGGAATCATCTTCATCATCATTTTTATGTGCAAATTTCTGCTTTAGGGCATGAGTTAGTATAGCAACTGGATCCCAATCTGAACTTTGCCTCTTTTTGGGTCTAGAAAGAGGAGTGCCTCCAGGTGATCTAAAAAAAAAAAAAAAGAAAATTATCATCTCCTGCCCTTAATCCTGTGCCAAGTAATCCAAAATCCTATCCTGCAAATCCCTCATCACATAAATAATGCAGCTAATGTTGTTTTACAGCAATTCACCAAACAGAACTAATACAAGTACATCCAACAACTTGTCAGACAGATTCTTAGCTTGAAAATACAACTTGATGCTGTTCCATAAAGAAAAGTGGCAGTAAATTAACACAAAGTATTAAGGTAACGCAAATAAATAATGTTGGGAAAAAAGCAAAATGCGCATTTTTCACAGTGAGTCTCATTTATAAATTCTATTGAGGGTTGTTAGTGGGAATTTCATAACCATTGTGAACATAATTTGATTTAAACTTCATTAATTTTATGTTTGAAACAGCATGTCTTTCTACGGTCTCACAAAAAAGAACAAGATTACAAAATTTCTAGCAATTATATTCAAAAAAATCTACCACTTTAAGTCAAATATTAATTCAAATGACCATAAAGCCCCATTTATAAACCTCACTTGAACTCCAGATTTGGCACAAAGACTTCAAAGACAGTTTTTCCCTCCAAGTGACCACCTGAGCATCCAAATATAAAGATTAAAAAGTAGAATTTGCATTTTAATAGAAAAACTTATCAAATTCAAAATCAAAAGATAGCAAAGAGATCGAAGATCAAAACAGCACCTGCACCCCAAAATGTAATGTAAATGTGGAAATTAGTGTCTGGTCCAAGAAAATAAATTATCTTAACCATTGAGATACTGGGGGGGGAAAGAGTAGAGATATTCCCACTTCTGCTAGTAAAGCGCTATCTCCAAGCTAATGAATTGTACCTATTAATGCACAACGACAGTACTGAGCTCAAAGTCTGGCAGTTACAGTAGATGTCATTTGACATGAAACCTGAAAAAAACGGAGCTCACCCTTCCTATAAAATCAAGCTATTAGAGCACTCGCCCAATGTGTAAGCTGGTGTTTGGGTGGTAGAAACTGGGATCTTCAGGCTCTCAACTTCTGAGAACAGAAGTCTTCCCTTCACAGTGCACACATTAATCTACTGTCCGACCGCTACCTGAAGAATTATAGCAGTTTTGCTCATCATTATTCCCTCCAACAATATAAACTCTTTATTCAGTTAAGCTCTACCTTCGGAGTATAGGTAGATTTCTAAATCCAGAAAGCATTTCAGATTCACACCTGCCACTTCCTGCTAATCATGCCCCTGTTCCACATGATGGTTGTTAAAACTGTCAACCTCAACATTTTGCTTTCTTCAGTCACTGTTCATGGAATTATATGGAAGACAACATATATAAGGAAACACACAGGTTTACCTAAGTGTACTTTATATTCGTATTATTTACTGTGAAAATGTCATCAAAAGGGTAAAGATCCGCTTTAGAGTTGCAGATAGAGAATTTGCCCAAGACTTGTGCTAATTATTTTCAGGGATGAAATTTACAGTTAAGAAAATGCTGAAACAAGAATGCAGTAAATTTTGGTAAGTGTCATTCTTCCCACCTTAAGAGCTCCAAATACTAATGATAGACTCAGTTGTTCTTATATACTTTCTCAACTCAAGAAGTTCAGAAAAAACATCCAATAACCTCTATTACACCTAGCATAGCAGAGCAACACCGACCCAAACAGGTATTGCAGTCTTCAGTAATGCATTTTTGTAACACGTTAACTTACCATCAAAACAGTAGACCATTAAAGACATTTCTAATCCAACTGCACTACTGAACATGTAATATTTTCAATAACAGCATGTATTTTCTTTAAAACTTCAAAGCTAGGACCAGAATACTTTGGGTATGTTAACAGCAGTTTTCCAATGTGTTCCCAAGGATTTGTCCTTTCACGATGAACCCCAAAAGTTTGTTTGTTCAGATCAATTTTCTGTGACTGTGTAGGAAACTTGGTAAGCAAATCTCGAGACAGCAACACACCCAGATTTGTATACTAAAGGAGGAGACTAGTTTTAAGTGCTGTGATATTCAGCACATTTTAAATGCATCTAAAAACTATGTCACAAGTATCTTGCATTCCAACCTGTGAATTCAAAAGTTGCCAATTTAAGTGTGTCAGCAGCAGCTGTGATGTTTCACATTGGTGTTCTCTGGTGCTACTTAAGTGATGTGATACTTACACGGTCTTGGATTACACAGATACACATTCAACTCAACCCACCTCTCAATAGCTCGCAACTGGACTTTGTTTAGGTCTTTCAAAACATCCATCATGCTAGGAACGTTCTTTGTCCTCTGGTGATCGGCACCATCAGCTGTAGTTGAACTACTGCTACTTGCAGCACGACGTTGTTTTACAAGTTCAATTGCCGAATTACTAGCATCAACGGCAGACAGTACACCAGAAGGAAGTGGAGGAGGCGAGGGAATTACAAAGTGATTGTGAGAGACGGACAATGGCGTAGAAGTCATGGCTGGCAGTGGGTAAAATCCGTCTGATGTGCTGAAAGTTTTAAAGGCTTCTGGGTGCAGTTGTAAAAGAAAAACAGTGATCTTATTTTCAGTCAGTAAACCTTCACAACTAACAATATTAAGCAACATCTAAGATGACTCAGTTTTAAGTCACGACAGCCCTCCTAAAGCACTTTCTTACAAACTTCACACATCACAGAAGAATGATATTTAAAACAAAGAACATTTCAAAGCCACAGATTCAGAACACATGAAATAATGGATCTAAGGTGTCTTGTGCTGCCCTGATTTTCTCCATTCGTGTCTTCAATCTAAGCACCAGATAAATGAGCAAAGCAGCACTGCAACAACAAAGCCCCCTGCTATTGCATGCAGTTCATTCTCAATGATCTGAATGTTAGAATATCCCACATGGAGCAAAAGCAAAGATAACCACAAAACACATAAAATAGACTACAGTACTGAGTACAATGGAGAGGAGACAAAAGAAGAGCCAACAGAAGACCTAAATGAAGAACACAGATGCCTCAACCATTGTCTAAATTCACTTGGCACAAAGCATACAGAGGTAACTCCCTCACACCAGTTAAAATGTTTCAACAATCACAGTGCAACTAAGACAATCAAGACCTCACAGCTTTTTTTTTTTTTCGGGGGGGGGGGCGACACAGGGGACGGGACACACAGGAATAAAAAAATTATCACAAGACAGTTGGTCTCCAGTATGAACTTCAATCTTTGACACTCTAGCAGCTGTTAGACACATCTATTGCAGCATTTGTTTTTGTTAAAGCTGAACCTGACTTCTTTAGAATACTTTTTTTAGTCCATTATTTTGATAACTTGTCAGAAATAGTACAAAAATGAAAAGGGATCATTGTCTGTAACTTGTTTGAGCAGTAGTTGGTAGCCTATGGATAGTCTTGTTACTAAGCTCCTTCACAAACATGGAAACGAGTATAAAGATCAGTTAAGCTCAACAGCATTCAAAATTGGCAAACAGGCCATGAAAAATGAAGGGGGTGAAGGCAGTACCAAATATCGATAAACAAAATACTACATTCTGCAAATTTTGTTGGTGTAACTTCAGTTAAAGAAATTAGAGATGTTCTCTCTCAACATCAGAAACAGCAAGATGTGAACAGGAACACTAAAGCAAAAAAAGGAAAACTGGTTTGCTTCAAACCAGAAGGGCTTACGTGGTGGAACACTTCCCAATGTCTGCGCTGAAACAATCGCAGCAATCTGAGCACGAAGAAAGGTTAGCTCATCTTCAAGCATGGAGATTTTCTGGAGTGCTGCTTGATCAACAAGACTGTCTTTTTGTGTACTATTTTTTTGAATGCTTTGTATTGAATCTATAGGTGGATGAAAGTCACGGTAAGCTGTACTTTTTTCTTTTCTCTGTAATTCAGTCCTAGAAAGCAACAAAAGACACAGTTTCAAAAGGTTCAGCCAGCAATGGAAATCTTTAAACTTACTCACCATTTGTTCCCGCAAATTATCACTATTCAGCAACATACAAATTTGCAAACTATTTTTAAAAAACTTTCAACTTTTAACTACTCAACTGTAAAAATTTTTTAACTCTTCCTTCCCTCTACTACGATGCAGATCCTTGAAAAGTCATCACTAAAAAAGTCAGATAATTTACTCAGGGATAGATTATACATCGTGAGGATTGAGCTGCTATTATTCAATAACTATTAGACTGACACCATAAAGGTGTCTTTCCCTCCTCCCTACCTGAAACAGTAGATATGAAAGGTGGGGAGAGTCAAATAATAATGATGTCTGTCTTAAGTAGGCTTCACACATTTTAGTCCTTCATCAGACTCTGCAAGATGAAAACTGCAAGCAGCAAAGAAGCTGCAATCTTTCAAAAGACATATTGGAAAACAATAATGAATTTTAATAGACACAGAATAAGAACCTCACCTTCTGTAAGTTACATTATAAACACAGACTGAATTAGAAAATTGTGCTACAAGTTTCAGGTTTTAATTTTAAAGATTGTTTCAAGTCTGTGTCTGCAGAAATAACCATAAAATATAGAACAAGCATAAACTTAAACTATCAGCATTTCATTATGAAACAAAGAAAGAAATTAAATTTACTTTATTTATTCAAGATGCGCTAAGTTTTGAATGAAACAAAACCAGACCTTTTTCCCTTATATTAATCATCCTTTCACTTCAAATCAGACCTGCAGCACTGCTTTCTGCTTTGCCAAAAGCCTTTGCTATTCACACTGGCTCAGAAGGAAAATATATCAATAAGAATACCTGTTCTTGAAAAACATCCCACAGAGCCAGGAGAGGAGGAGGAAAGAATGAAAACAACAAAAGAACAAACTTTCATGGATCTGCGAATCAGACTGGCTAAAGAACAACATAAGCAAGATGAAACAGGCCATGGATCCTGTTAACAATATTCTTACTCTTCCAGTATTTTACAGCTGCTGCAAAAAAACCTTCCATAATTCAACAGTAACATCTCGGGAGTCGTAAGATGAAACACAACTTTATCAAAACTTCTGTGATAGAAAATGTGTCATTTCATCACTTTCTTGTAGTTTTAGTACCAGCAAGCAGCACAAAGATCACAGACAAACACATGCCAACATGAAGCAGAATTACACCGACTGATGCAGATGTAGTACAAGACAATACAAGTCTCTAGATCTTGATCTTGGTTCTGGCTCTTACTTGTCCTCTAACTGTGAACAACCCTTTAGAGAAATCCTCTGCAAACTTCCTATTTCTTCTCGGGGGCAGGGGGGAAGGCCCTACAAATTGTGTCTACAAATTCCTGGATAATTTGTCATTTCACAGTACGTGTAATAGTTCATAACTGTAAAAACATTTTCCTCTAGCAACCTGTAAAAGCTAGAAAGAATTCTATAAACTATATTCAAGGTAATTTTTTGAAATAAAGAAATTATATGTGTTTTTCTTTTCGTCAGAGCAACCGTCAAGGTTTACACTCATAGCACTGTAGTAATCAATATCAAAAGGAGACATTTAAATAGGTTTTCTTGTTTTCCCATTTATAACATTTATCAAAATGCTTGTAAACCAGAACGATAGAGATAAGAATAATCTTGTATGCTGCAATACACAAGTCTCCCTTAAAATCCCTCTCTCACAAATACATAGTGAGTGAAAACAAATTAAAATACCAGTAATTCACCTGACCTGCTGTTGAGAAAAGAGGTGACTCAAATTTCAGAAATCTTTCATAGAAGAATACTCTACATAATAAGAATTTCCAGATAAGCAGGAACTGCCTCCCTAAAACACAAAAAAATTTCCAGGGTTGGCTTAGCTGGAAGCCTGCAAGGGCTAGGAAAAAAGGAAAAAACCCCAAACAACCAAACATCACAAAACCACACACCACAAATAAGAGAAGACATAAGTTACTTCTATTACTCCTTTTTAGGCATATATTCTACTTTTACTTACCTAAGTCTAGTAAATGCTCGTCCCTCATCATTTGCCACCCACAGGACATCAGCAAGTGATGGAGCTACAGGAGCTGGAGCTGTGCTTTGTTCATCATAACTCAATGGATTCGGGTCTTGAACAAGCTAAAAACAAGAAAAAAATATTATGAAGAGAAATGAGATTCAACACATACTAAAAGTTCTGCCTCCACAAAATGAATTTTTAAACAGTGCTGTAAGCAAGTTGAAAACTAAGTATAAGGGACGAAACACAAGAGTTACACAAGCTGAAAAGAACAGGAAAGCTATCGCAATGTTAAGAAACTATAAAACTTAAATAATTGAAGCATGTGTGTGTATATATATATATATAACAATAAATCACTTACTTTAAAATAAGGTCTTGGGTAGGGCTCTAAGGAAAGAATTGTTCCAAGTCTACGGACAACACTTCGAGTAGATCCATAATCCTTTTTTTGGCAAACAGATATGACCTAAAAATCAAAGTACCTATTAATCTGAGGAGCAAAAATCAAAGTCTTCAGCTTTTACAATCAAAGTTAATGACAAAAACAATGTTATATGTAACCAAATATACCGCAGTTAGGTTAACCCAGCTTTTCAATGCTGTTCCCAAGATGAAAGACCAAAGAGGCCTACACTGGTTTTAACAGAACGTTTCCAAAACATCACTAAGACACTAATACTGTACCCAGTATATCCTAGAGTGGCACAAAGGCCAACAGAGAAGGCAGCAGCTACATGACGTAGTTCGTAACATTCTAAGCTCCTGACAAAAGTAAAAACAAATATTTGAGTGACCACATGCACCTGTGTAAGTGTCGGGGGAATAATTAGTGAAGAAGTGAAGCAAGCTGAACGTACCTTGAGCCGACACTTCCTTATGGCGGCACACAACTGCTGGAAATGCCTTCCCGACGAGACTGCCGAAGGCAGGCAGGTCCTGATGGTGCGGCCGATGCTGCTGCCCAGCGTGGGAGCTTCCAAGAGCCCGGCCTGCGAGAGGGAACGGGCGCCCGCGGCAGCGACACCGGGACACAGGCGGGGCGGCTCAGCCCGGAGCTCCTGAAGCACTCGGGTGTTTCGCACACACAGACCGGGCACCTCCTCAGCACCAGGCGCTGCCCGAGCCGCTGTCCCTGCACTCGGGTCCCGACTCCGGACCCCGGCCGAGCGCCTTCTCCCCGCAGGCCCCCGGCAGCGCGGCATCAGCCGCCGCCTGGGGCCGCTCCGCAGCCTTTCGCTCAACCCACAGGTGCCGGGACCGATCTGCTCCCTCCCGTTCTGCTCAGAGAGCGGGACCGCCCCA
>VZRW01007980.1:0-58114 GCA_013398125.1 Aegotheles bennettii
CCAATGTATTTGAAGAAGACCTTCTTGTTTTCCTTGACATCACTTGTAAGGTTTAATTCCAAGGAGGCCTTAGCTTTCCTGATTGCCACCTACATCCTCTGACAACAGTTTTATATGCCTCCCAAGTGGCCAGCCCCTCCTTCCATGATCTGTATACTCTCTTCTTCCTCTCGAGTTTGCCCAGCAGTTCCTTATTTAACCATGCAGGTCTCCTGGATCCCTTTCTTGATTTCCTAACCCTTGGGATGGTCAGATCCTGAGCTTGGAAGAAGTGGTCCTTGAATGTTGACCAACTATCTTGGGCCCATTTACCATCTAGTACCCTGTCTCATGGGATCTCCCCTAGCAAGTTCTTGAAGAGGCCAAAGTTGGCCCTGTTGAAGTCAAGGGTTGAGATCCTGCTAGATATTCTATTCCTACCACACAAGATCCTGAACTCCACCATCTTGAGTCAGCTTCTTCAAAGTCAGCTTTGAAGAAACTGCGGATGGAGAAGTCATCTCTCATGTCTACAAAGGCAAGCAAGGAAAATATATGTGGTTCTTACATGATCTCATTTTCCCCCATGTTAAAGCTTTTACACTGGTATCTTAGACTGAAATTTTATGAGATTGAACATTATTTCATAGACATATTCCATAGACAAGGTAACGACTACTCAGCAGATTGCAAGACACTGTTATGGCCAGCCTTAACAAAGGCTTCAATAACAGAGGTTAGAAGGTCCAAAAGGATGAATCCCCAAATAGCTCCTGTGTGGCATAATTTGAATTTATACGCAGGTCAGGTTTGATTCGACTATCCTGATGCACCACTGTCCTCTTTGATCATAAGGATGACAAACACTAAATATTAAGGATAAATACTAACAAAGAAAATCAATCTTAATTCATACATATAATTAGTATTATCACCATCAACATAAACAATGATAATTCGATAAAGTACTTCCATTTAAGTACTGTTAATCATGTTTAATGAGAAAGACCAGATGTTTTCAGAGATAAATTACAGCAAACATATTTCTAATTATTATGTGATCTTTTCCATGTAAGTTCTATAGTTTGAGTTGTTTTATTCCACTTTCCAAGAAAACAAGGTAATCTCCTTTCAGATGGTTTTGTAGAATTTTTTCTCTGATCAGCTTTTCCCCTATACAACTGAAATAAAGGTGATCATTTTAAAGTTAGTTATATTTTCTGATGAAAGAGCTCTTCTGATTGTGCATAATAAACCTTTATAATGCCACAACTCTTTAACAAGTGCTTGCATGTGCCTTCAAGTCCTGTGGGTTCAATATAATATATAATTAATTGGTTTTAGTTCTAGGACACATTTATTGACTAGGTTACAAACTCTTTCCTCAGGCATTCTCTGAAGAACAATGTCTTTGCAGTTTGTGTATTATTGTGAAAAGGGAACAGAGCAGCTACAGAATAGCTCAATTACTTAAGAATTTCAAGGCCTTTTCTTTCACAGTGCTATAATCATAAAGCTGCTTAAGACAGTAAAATTGCCCAAACGGATGAATATTTTCCATTTCAGGCTCTAGTGCTGTTTCACAAATGCACAACACATTTTGTAAGCCCTGTCCCCCCAAGAAAAACACACATTTTTTTCTATTGTATCTGAGAGAAAACTATAATAATAATGAAGAGTAAATTATATGATTCTAATTAGCATTTAATGTATGGTTACACTTGAATTTATTGGTAGATAATGTATATCCAGTGAAATTGGGTGTTTATGCTTCCATAGAATAGATAGTTAAACACTGGTTTTGTTGGCCAGTGTTGTGGTCCTGATGTGAAACGGTAACCAAGACTGATAAAATAGCAGTATAGTGCCAAACTAAGGTCAGTAAACAGTACATTTTACTCCTTTATACAATTTGCAGTTTAGCTTGTGATTGTTTTCTAAGACATTAAGCTAATCTGCATATGTAGTGGTAGTGAAAAAAAAAAGAGTGCTCCATATATTCACATTAGATAAATGTTTGCAGAGGCAAATATGAGCTGTGATGCCATATTTTGGCTGTGTAACCTGCAGCATTGCACAAAACCTGATCATGCCACTGATTCTTCTATATAGTTATGCAGGTATTTATATGAGAGAGCTGTGAAACCCTTGAGTAAATGGCATTTTCTCATCATCACAAGCATTTTAGGATATAATTAATTTGCATCCTATTTTCACTCTTCATTCACAGCTCCTGCTAAATTTCATACAATTTCACTTTTTCGTTAACATCTTTTCCTAAGTCTGTCCAGCAAATTCTGTAATACCTCTTAATAAAAAACATTCTATAAATACCCATAAAGCTAAGCTGTCTTTCATTTTGCAATAGTAGAGTGTCTTGAATGTGTTTCTGTTGTTGAACATCTAGATAAATAACAGAAACATTTTTAGACAAAACAGCGTTAATAATTGAACTGATTGCCCTTATTAAAAATGAATTTCCAGACCATGTATATACATAAATCCTGTATGTATGGACTACAAATACTTCAAAGTTTTACATATTTTCATGTATGATTAAAAAATTATTATTACCTTCATTTCTGTGAAGACACTGTGTGAAGGATACTGGCTTCATCCATTGAGCAATGGAAAGATCTCTGAGGAGTGTTCTGTGCTTCATCCTGCCTACACCTCCTCCAGTAAGACATGTCAAGTAACAGTCTGCCAACTGTTTCCAAGTGAATTGCTTTTTATTAGCCCAGTAGAATACCCTACTGATTTTCTTGTATTTGTTTTGACTCATTTGGTATTTTAGAAAGGAAATCACCAGATCAGTATATTCGAACTGAACAAATATTTCCTGCTTTTAAAAATAAGGAGCTTAACTTCACCTACACAGAAGAAAAAAACCTTCACATATTATAAAATTTGAAGTATATTGGTATTAAGTGGAAAGGTAGGTCACAGAATGAAATGCGGTAACTTCCATTGCATTGAAAACAGTCATGTTAGACTCAAAATTTTACAGGCCTCACCTTAGCTTAGTTGATATTTTAGACTGATCTTACATTGTGTTATACTGAAATTATCCTTAATTCAGACAAATATAAGGTGTTGATTCAGTAGTTCTCCACTTTAGCTCAAGTTCCATCTAAACTGATGTGCCTGTCACCTGAACAATGAAGGATGTATCAAAATAGAATATGGTTTATTTATGTAAATGGCCAATATGTCATTTGAGATCCTAAAAGAAGACAAGTTTAAGCAAGGCTTCAAGTAGGAAGATCATTTTACCATGGGACTAGTCTTCTCAATCTCACCTCTTGGACTGATACATGCTCTGGATCCAACCATCTCAGTTTATCCACTCCTGCCTGTGGGAGTGTTAAGGGTTATGTATAACCTGTAACTTCCTTCTTAAGTGAAAATCGTGTAATTACAAATAGCAATTGACATAAGCTTCTGGGGTCTGCCCACTCCTACTAATCTCCCAAAACTCTTGTAAATTTGTTTCACTTACTGTTGCCCTCTCAAGTCTCCAGACACCAGCACAACCACAGTAGATTTGATCAAAGCTCCATCTTGTAGAGTATGACATTTCCTACTGGGATAAATGCTAAATGCTTCAAGAGTGAACAAGCGTGTTGTGATACTTATTGTGCGACTCTTATCCTCCCAGCTTGCAGTTAGATTTTCCTCCAGGCTGTAGACACAATTAAACATCTCTGACCATCATTTGCAGCTTCCTCTGGACTCTATAGCAGCATATTTGTGAATGCTTTTTCAATTCTGCTGCTCCCAAATTTAAATGTTGACAAACAGTTGCATTCCTCATCCCTTTCTGCGCTGGTTTCCAAATTCTGTCATTATTGAAAACTGCTGATAAGAATAATGGTTCCTTATTCACCTCCATTTTATATATGATTTTACTGGGCTCCACAGTGCCCTGTCCCTCACTTGCCAATGTCTCAGGCTGGAGGGTTATCTAACCTCCTTTTTTAAGGATGTGTCTATTCCTTACCACTTTTTGCAGAGGAAAATTAGGTATCTAGCTTAGAAGATATAATTCATTTTTTTGACTGCTGAAGAAAAATGAGATGGGTGCCACTCAGGGTTTCTATGCATTTTTTCTTCATTGTGTTATGCACTGTCACACTCCACTCACTTCTCTACTCTGTGTTTTCCTGCTTCTTCTTCTCTTGCTCTGGTTTGTGAATTTTTCTTAAGTGCTTACATTTCTCACTGCTCTCCACTTTTTCCAAATTCCAGAGACAACATTTGAGCCTGTATGCTCCCATCTCCTGTGCACTTTGTTTTTGTGACTTCTTGATGTTTGATCTATGTATTCCTACTTTACAGCTGCCTGTCCCATCACTCAATATGCCTGGCATACCCACAGCTAGCTTTCCTTCTTGCACTTTCAGCCTCTCTTAAGTGATTTTTGCAGATTAATGCAGACTGACCTAAACTTTGCATGTGCTGAGGTCTGCATCTTCCAGAAGTCCTATATGTATTTTTTTATCTTTAATTCCACTTACTATCTGAGCTGTAGTAATTAAATCTGGCAAAGTGCCACCATTAACATGGTTCTCATTAATTTGGCGTCAAACAGAAACTCTTCAAAGCACTCTCCCTGTTTCTGCAATTTCAAATGTAATCTGACCTTCTAGAGATTTCATTTTATCCTGGGCATGAAATATACCTCAAGCCTCCACACTTTTAGATTTTAAGCTATCATTCTAGTTTGTAATTTCATTATTAGTAAATATTAGTAACTTCAAATCTAGCAAAATAGAAGGCTATATAATAGATGGTAATTAGAAATGGTAATTAATTCTTCAGTCAGTTCATCATTGCCACAGCCTTAGCTAGAACAATGTGTCCAGTTTTAGACACAACACTTGAGGAAGACAAAAGAGACTGATCTGAGAGTTAGAAAATCTGATTCCAGAGCAAAAGGATTAAAAATGGGCTTGTTTTGACTGAAGAACAGAAAAATGAGGGAGAACACCATAATAATCCCCAAGAAAGAAAAACTGTTTCACATTACTCTGTAAAGAAACAAGGAAAAAGTCTGTTTTCTGGGTTCATAGACAAAAAAAGATGACATGTATTCCAGCTACAAAGTGATTCAGGTTAGCTACTAGGAAGAAATTCCTAGAAATACAGAGAGATAAAAAGAATAAAATGTGTGAGGAGATCATATTGTCTCAATTACTTGATGTCTTTACAAGCAGATTAGACAAGCATATGTACAGATTCTCCTGAGGGATAAGAGGGGAAAATTAGAATTACCACACAACCTCTGCAAATCTTGTCCAACCCTATTTTTCTGTAAAGCTGGGAAAGTAGTCAAGATTAAACAGTCACTTTTTGTAGCTCTCTTTCATGTCATTAAATCTAACTGTTCATGTGCATGTTTTAGTTCTTGATCTTCTTCCAAGGCTCTGCAGCAATGTTGGAGAGCTTCAGTTCTCTGTGCCCTTTCTTGCCTGAAAGTCACTCTCTCTCTTCCTAGCCAGATCAGGCTGTCCAACATTTTCCTAGATACCTTAGTCTTAACAGCTTACCCATTCCTGACACTGGTTTCTAGGTGGCTTGTCATTGCTCTGAACTGACAACCCAGAATTAAACCTTGAGTATTCGTAAAGGATGAGGTTCACAGTAGCAATACCACAAAATTAAAGTGGTCAGGACCTACCTACACCTCTCGAGAAATGCTATGCAGAAGATATAGAACTGAAATCATATATTTCTCAAGTGTTTGAATGTGTGACTCAGGGACTGGGAAAAGCTATTCTGCTAAATCAGTATCTAGATTATTTGATAGGGCTGGTGATGTCTTTTCAAAGATACTGATGCTAAAGCAAGAGGAAGTGGTACCCTCTGCCTTTAACGACAAACCCCTTGGTGAGAGCATTTGATTAGAAAGTGGTGGGTCAGGATTCAATCCCCTCCTCAGCTAAAGTAGTGACAAATTCACATTTTGCTTCTTCTAGGAAAGAAGTCCTAACCACTGGAATCTAAGTCTGGGGGTCAGAAAATGGAAAAAATATGTTTGTTTTATTCAATGTCTAGTCAATGTAAAAATGTGTGAACAGTTCTAGAAAGAGAAATATAATCCAGGCATAAGTTGGAAACAGAAAAGAAGTTAATAGAAACAGTATGGGGGTCAGGGACCAGGTCACAAGGTTTCCCTTTCTTTGCTGTGTGCTTGAACTACCAGGTACTGCACAGAAGGTCAGGGTTGACTCTGCCAGCTGCCCTAATCCCAGTATGGAGCAGAAGGAAAATGAACGTCTGGGTCCTCAAGCACCTGAGTAACTGCAGCAGCAGAAATACAGCTACAAGGGAATTGTTAGGCTGAAGTGGAAGATACCTAATGATTCCAGGTTACTTCTGGGTTAGGTGGCTGTGGATCATGTTTTTCTTGCATTATTATCTCAGTCTTTAGTACCTAAAATTTAATTAGCTGGGACCTAAAACAAAGTTTTCTTAAGAATTTGAATCCCTAGATCACATTACATCTTGATTTATAATTTTCATTTGTTCTCATCAAATCAGTGGGGTTGCACAACTGCAATGAAAAAAATATTTTTCTTAGTTATGCTACTGACCTGGCATTTGGACTTCCTTCTGTTTGTCTCTCCATATGTAAAACTGGAATAATGATCCTTTTCCTAAAGAAAAATTGAAGGTATGATGACTTGCATTATTGTTGTTATAAGACTAATTACAGAAGTCAAACAATAAATTAGTAGAAAGGACATTGCACTGATTTGGAAGAATTCATCCTGTCATGGTTTAGGCCCAGCCAGCAACAAAGCACCATGTGGCTGCTCGCTCACTTCTCCCTCCATTGGGATGGGGAGGAGAAAATATAATGAAAATCTTGTGGGTTGAGACAAGGACAAGGAGGGATGACTCACCAGTTCTGGTCACGGGCAAAAGAGACTTGACTTGGGGAAAAAATCAATATAATTTGTCACCAATTAGATCAGAGCAGGACAATGAGAAACAAAACCAGATCTTCAACACCTTTCCCAACCCCTTCATTTCTTCCTGGGCCCAAATTATTTTGGTCCCGATTTCTCTGCCTCCTCCCCTCCAGTGGCACAGAGGGACAGGGATGGGGGTTGTGGTCAGTTCTTCACGTGTTTTTTCTGCAACTCCTTCCTCCTCAGAAGGAGGGCTCCTCACACTCTTCCCCTGCTCCAGCATGGGGTCCCTCCCACAGCAGACAGTTCTCCATGAACTTCTCCAACATGAGTCCCTCCCAACAGGTGCAATCCTTCAGGAACAGACTGCTCCAGTGTGGGCTTCCCACAGAGTCACAGCCTTCTTTGGGCACAGCTGCCTTCACTAGTGTGGGGACTTCCTTGGCTGCAGGTCCACGTCCACTCCACCGTGCTCCTCCATGGGCTGCAAAGGACAGGAGCCACCTCACCATGGGCTGCAGGGGAATCTGTGCTCCTCCCCTCCTGCCTCACTGACCTGGGTATCTGCATAGGTGATTCCCCTTCTCTATCTGCTGCAGGACTCCTTGCAATTTCTTTTTTCCCTTCTTAAATACGTTAATTGCAGAGGTGCATCCACCATCACTGATGGGCTTGGTTTTGGCCAGAAGTGGATCTGACTTGGAGCCGGGGGAGTTTCTCACAGCTGCTCACAGGGGCCAGACCTGTGGCCCTTCCCCTGCTAAAATACTCCTCCACAAAGGCCAAACACACACCTATAAAGACATTTCCACATCAAATGGAGTAAGAGTAGTAGCTCATGTCTCCAAAGTGTAGCCTGAAAACAGGTCATGCAGTGTTCCTTTGCTTTCTATATCACCTTATATTCTCACTGCTTTTTTTGCATTGTGACTTGCAATATCCCAGAACTTTTGAAAGACACAGCCAGTAAGGTTATATCAGCAACTGAAAACAGCGACAACCCTTGAAATTTAAAATGTGCAACAAGGCTTATGACATCTCTTGAAGAGTTCCTCCTGTTACGATTAAGTAGGTTTATAACTGTTTTACATATAAAGAGATGTTGTCCTGTATGTGCCACAAATCTTCTACAAGTAAAAAAGGAATAGCTAATTCTGGATATGCAATCTTCTATGAAATGCTTTTTGCCATCCTAGGCACATTTACTCACAGATTTCAATCATATTAGTGGAAATTTTAAAAGTTGCAGGCTTTTTTTTTCCCTTCCTGTTTATCCCACACCCACAGTTAGATGTTTTCAAACTGTGGAAAGTCCTCAAATGTACTGGAAATAGCTCAGGTTCTGGCAAACACAAAGTAATCCTTAGAGACTGAATTTTCATGCTCAGTGTGCATAGTCCAATAAATTTGTTCATTGTCTGTGCAAAGAAGTTTAACAATGGCAGAATTGTTTTATGAAGCACATACCACATGTTAAGTTCATAACCATGGAAGTGTCAGAACCAGGGCAACAAGTCTAGGATTACTGCAGCCCTTGCCAGTCATACACATGTACCATGTTTTATATACATGGATTAAATGGAGAGTCTCAGCATCTAATTCTTTCCCCATGCACTACTTGCATTTTCTTGCTTCAATATGGTTTAGGCAGAACATGGTCCCATTTGAGTAGTTTGAATTCATGTATGTGTATTCTTTAAGTCACATGCACACCTCCTACTTAATGCTGGTAGCTGGTGCTTTGAATACGTTAACAGAAAATGGTACCATAAACCATGAAAAATAAATACTAATGAGGTACAACATCTGATGTGTAAAATTTATTAACATAAAATCTTCTCCAGAGCAAATATAACATTGGAAACACTTTAATTTCTAACCACACACCAAACTTCATGTCACTTTGTTGCATTAAAATTAACCTGGCATAAACAGTCTGCTATAAATGTATATATTCCTTCAGAGCACTGATGAATGTACGTAGCTTGACATGTTTGCCAGCTAAAATGCAAAGGAATCACAGTTCTCTCCCCAGGTGATAACAAGGTCATGCCATCTCAACAGCTTGTTATGTGAACATGCTACTCAACAGCAGAATTTCATTAGCTCAGTACTCTTCAAAGCCACTACCTTTGTCAATTAGGGGTGTCAAGAACCAAGACATGGTTGAACAGATTTGTTATTTGTGTGCCATTTTTTTTTCTTCTGTCCTTTGTATTTTTATTTTTTCAATGTTATCTAAATATGCAATAACTGATAATTTTAAATTGATCTTTCTCACATGAGTTTACATACCAGTGTAAAGCAGATGCTGTAAGCAATAATCAGAGTCAATGTGCCTATAACCTCTGCTGGCCAGACATACTTGCAGGTGGCTTTTTCTAGAAAAGAGTACAGAATAGGGAAAAATGTTCATATAGGCATAATGGGGAAAAAAAAAAAAGAGAAAAAAAGGTTACTTTGTCTCACTTACCTTCATGCTTTTTGCATTAGGATATTTAATCTTTTCTTTGTCTACTTGATAACTTCTTTCTCAGGGACCTGCAGACATTTGAAAGACCCTCACAATTTATTTCTTCTTTAGTGCAGAAGTAGCCAAAGCAGTCTTGGCCTCCTGGATCAAGTAACACTACAGGACCTGTTTCTCCTGAGATAGGTTGTGTTACTGGCTACTTGGATGTGACAGTGGTACCTGATGGGTCCCAGCTGCCCATCCTCTGCCAGCAGGCTCTCTGACAGGGGGCACACCATTCGCAGTGCAGGAGGTATCAGTGACAGTGTCCTGTTCTGGCAGCTATCGAATAAACCTGGCTCCAAAGCTGCCTGTAGTGAGACATAATTGATAAAACAATTTTGATCTACACGGGGCCGAATAGAAAAAGGGAGAAGAATGCTGAACTTTTCACCTTACAAAATGGGAGAACACAGCTGATCTACATCTCAGATTAATCTGCTTTACAAAATACAAAGCAAAACAGTTCCCTTTCAGAGCCTCATCCCTATCTAAAAGTGAGAAGTGATGTTCATACATGTCAATGCACCAGAGATGAAACTTCATGTCTAATTGTTGCGATAAGATGTCTCATTATCACTTACCTGTAGCACACACAATGCTGCTGCATCTGAAATCCAGCTTTCTTTTGCTTTGAGTGCTATAAATGTGCACTCACATGGGCACAGAAACAGCGTTACCAGCTCGTTCACAGTCCTCTGAGGTCATTAGTGGCAAAAATCAGAGGTGTCCAAGAGACTGAGGAGTGCAGGTTGCTGCAGGACACCTCCTAGCTGCCCCAGGGCAGGTGGCCCCAGCCTGGCTGTCAGGTTTGGGGCTGGGGCCAGAGGGATGCCGGCAGGGTGAGGTGCTCAGTGTTGCACGGTTCCCTGACTCTGCCAGGGAAAAGGCATCTTGGCAGACTGCAGGCAACCTGTGAACAAGAAGTGATGGCAACAAGCCCCCTGCACTGCAGAGACCCTGTGTATGTGTTTATGGCGCAGTTGCAAGCAAAACAGGCAACTGAACCTCAGGTCAGTGTGAGCTTTATTCCAGTTCAAAGTACAACCTTAATCCATGAAATGAAGGCAGATTTTGTTAACCAGTTTCTGAGTCCAGAGGACCAACGAGACAGATAATCTCCTTATCTGTATACACGGAAGTAAAAAATTAAATTGTTTACCCTCCTTCTCAGAACAGCACAGCATCATTTTCTTAATAACACAGTAACCAAAATATCTAGAGATGGAAACAACTGGCAGCTTTTACTCCCTTCCCTCCATTATTATAACTCATTCACTTCCTCTGGGAATCATGAAAGTGGATTGTTTTGCTAGCATTGTGAAAAAGGGAGTTCCAGCTTGCTGTGTGTGGGTCAGGGGGTCATCTCACCCATCAGGGACAGCCCTGACAGTGGGGGAGGGAGGGAGGGGACAGAGGGGGACTTGGTGCATGGTGAAACACTGTGCCAAAGAGTTAGTTACTGGAGGCACAGATGCAAAATGATGCATTGATCCTCACACTTAGTCAGTGCAAGTCATTGGAATAAGAAAAAGTAAAACTAATAGAAACATGTAATGGTGGTCCATAATAACTGAAGGAGGAAAAAGCAGATAGGTAAGTTAAAGGGTCAGTCTAGGAAAAGGGAGTATAACAGGGAAGTAAATGAGCTGAGCAGTTTCCGGAAAGTAGAGGGGAGAGAAAGAAAAAAGTCCTGCTGAATTTAACAGATGTTATATATTAATGTGGAGGAGAAATAAAAGATTCACTGGAAAATGATATCCTGAGGAAAGGTTTTCTCAAAAAGCAGACTGTAGGTAGCTGAGTCAAAAAAACAAGAAATGGAAGGTGCCACTGAAAAAGTTATAAATAAATTATGGCACTGAGTAAACTTCCACTTATCTGGTAAACTGGGGAGTGGGAGGAACCCCTACTTTAATATCATATGAAATTCATGTGGTTTTGTCCAATTGAACAATGAAAAGCAATCAAACAAACATGTCATTTTAACAGCTTAATTTCAGATTCTTTAAAACTCTTCAAAAACTATCTAAAATTATAGATTCATTATTTTAAACACTAGTACTATGAATAAGGTATGGAAATACTGCAAGAGGTCTAAAAACTACAGACATGCTGTAAGGTCAGAAATTAAATCTTTCAACTTTCTGACTCACCCTTAGAAGAAAAATTGTTGCTGAAATTTCACCAAAATCTGTAACATTTTTAAGCCTCAGAAAATGACATCTTTGTGTAAGTAAGCAATTGTCTAAAGCAAAAAATAAGAATACATTTTCTGAAGCTAAACCATAAGAAGACAAAACATTTCTCATCCCTACTATTTAAAATGTGAACTCTGATACACATAATACAATCCATTAAAAAAAATGTTGGATATGGACTCATGATCAAAGCTATTTGTACTGAAAACAAAAACACCAGCAAAAAGCGAACGAAAATGGTTTTAGAAGTGGCCACTGTGTCCTGGAGCCACTGACATTTCCTACCCAGTGGGCCCGTAAATTAACAGCATTTTTCTATTCTGAGGAAGACATAAACCACGAGCCATAACTGTTGCACAAAGCAGCATCCCCTTGACAGTGAGATACGGCTCAGCTTGAAATTTGGCACCAGCATGGAAGTTATGTGGTGCTGATTATCATTTACAGTTTAGTGATTCGAGAAAACACTCAGCTAGGGCAGCAACATTTCTGGTACGCAGTGTATTTGGGAGCAAAGGAATGAGAACTCGGCTCCACATGTGTGAATGGAATAAATGATACTGAGCTCTTTCACAAGATCTTTGACCTCATGTATATTCACTTTGCAATATGCAAGCAACATTTAGCTCTCAAGGGAGTACAATCATCAAAACTTGTTGAATGTTCTCAAAAAGTTAGTGCCAGTGGAACCTTTGAAAATCCAGGACACCATTTGTGATAGATGATACTATCCCACTGAAGAGCAGGATTTACTCTGTAATAAATCATGCTTCTGCTAACCCCACTTATGATCTATGTCTTGACCAGTGTCATATGCCAGATTTCACCAGCCTGTGTTTGTTCTGAAGTATTACACTTGGCCACAATTTAATACTTCGTATTCTTATGCTATTGTCCTACACAGAGATTCTGACTTTTCAGAAAATAAAAAACACGCAGGAGCAACATTTGATCTCTATCCCTCTCATGAATCATCCACCCTTCTTAGAGGCAGTCTGTTATCATCATATTTAACCATTGAATTTTATCTGTGAGAGCACAGATTATGAACATGAGAATGCTTCATTAAAGAGATCATCAGTGACTTAAAAATGCCTCAGTACCTAAGAGCTTCAATATGAGTTTCAATTTCTCAATGACTTCACACTTTAAATTGTTGTCAAAGGGTGACAAAGACAATAACAAATAAAGACAAAGACAAATAAATATTAAGCAAAATTTAAAACCCTCTTTAGCCATCTCATACTGTTGAAGAAGCACCCCACTGAAACTGGTACACACTACAAGTACAAATCATAGCATAACCACAACGTGTTAGCTTCCTCAAAAAGCTCTGCTTTGTGTCCAGGCGATGGCAGCTGAAGGTCATTCAGTTCTGCAAAGCACCAGAGGCTCTTCAGCTGGTTGAACACAGAGATCAAGGAATAACCAGAGAAAGGAAAGGCTGCTCTCAGCTAAAGAACTCTTTTGCTTGTAAAAGGGAAGAAATGTAAAAGTGCAAGATTCAAGTTCAGTTTAAGAGGAGTCTCATTATGACTCCAGTGAATGCCACATCATCTTAATTAACAAATATTAATTGGTATAAATTGGTATTTTTAATCCTTCCACTGTGGCTAAGAACTAGCCCTAAATGTAAGCATCCTGAGATTGGAAAACCCAGTGTTCTGTACAGGAGATCCCACATGGAAACAAGAAAAAGAAAGAGACTCTAGTTGGAATCTGAATTCTAGTAGCTTATAATAGAATTTTGTTAATATAGCTTCACATTTATCACATGAAATCCACAAACAAATGTGAAGGTAACCATTAATCTTACTGGCTAGGCAGTGGGAATCTATACAGAGAGTTTTGCTGGGTCCAATGGAATCATATCCCAAATACACATAAGGACTGAACACCTGTCCAGGTATCCAACTAGGTCTGTGTGTGTATATATATATATCTTATAAATCTAAATTGTCTACTGGTTAAAGCAAACTCTTTCCACTCAGGATTTTAGGGTTCTCCTGTTTCTAACAAAGTACTCCATCTTACAGGAGGCTCTGGGTTGTCAATTATTACTCCGCTGGGGGTTGATGTGTGGATAAAGAGAGATGTAGGTGGAAAATTATGTATATTCAGCCTCTGCCAAAGAAACAAGATAACTTTTCTAAATGTTATCTTTACTGTAATTCCTTCAGAAATGGTATGTATTGTAAGTAGTTAGCTGAGTGACTGAACAGAACATTTTCCTTGAAAATCCTAAAGACCTCAAGTGAAGAGCTAGCTCCAATGAAAGTAATTGCAATGTGTCATAACTTCAATTACAACTTTGGCATAAATTATTCCTTGTTAAAATTGTATGGTCTTCTCTCAAAAGGCACCTATTTGAAAACACAAAGCAGACTGCTTTGTTATTTTCGTTATTTTTAAAACTAATGTTGAACACAGTTCATTTTATCTAGGAGTAATTCACAGAGAACGCACCTTTCCTGAAGTGAGGTCATAATTTAGTGTTCCAAACCTTCAGTCTGTAGCCATGAATATGTGCATAACTGTTCCACTGGAAATGAATGAGATACAAAGGAAAACCTAATAACAAGAAAATATTTTCTTTGAAAATTTTGCAGATACATTTCACGAGAAAGATGAAGTCAGTAATGTACAAGTGGAATGATTTTCCCCTGGGAAAGAAACCTCATATTTCTGAGATGTATGGTGGCCCCTAGTGGTTCCTATCTTCAGACAAAAATATGACAGCTGCCATATTTTAAAAAATATTTCTTGGGATGGTTTATTTCAAACACAGTATGTTAGGCTAAATGACATATTTATTAGCTCTGTATGTTTGCAACTGCAAGTAGCTGCCAGACATTGTTAATCTTCTGGAAGGAAAGCTACCTATAACAAATGTGTAGAGATATATATATATATATGTAAGTTACATATAAATCAGAGATAGGCTTGAATCCAACCCCTTAATTTAAGCAACTTTATAAAAAGATAAGAAGACTGGGTTCAGCTCCAAAGTTTTTAGCTTCAGAACATCTGCACTGCAAATAGCCATGTGGTATTCCTTCACCTTAGCTTATTGCAATGTAGAGAATAGCTGAACAGAAAAAATTGCTAACGATGTGTCTCCAAGTCTGAAGCATAAATCCTCGAAATTTTTGTTTGGTGTCATCTAATGCTAGAGGTGCGTTAAGCTTGTGAGAGCCTTAAATCCTTTAATATTACATATCTTAAGGATCTTTACAGTTCTAATTTGGAGCAGCCCCACAGTCACCTGAGTCCTGCGATGCTGAGCTGTAGAAGAGTATCACATACTGAGTCAGGATACATAAACTAGGTATATAAGCCTTGCTTACCTGAAGGGAGAGGAGTTTTCCTCACAGAACCCACTTGTTCAAATGGTCTTTATAATGCGCAGTGGAAAGTACCTCTTTACTTATAATTTCCTCCTTTTGTTTCTTCTTGCAATTGGACAGTCTTACTAAAGGTAAACTCTCTGGTAATTGTAGGAAGTCAAAGAAGCAGGTAGGAGACCGTGGGTCACCTTCCCCCTGCCTGAAATGATTGAGAGTGATTTATCTCAGCTCCCATGAGTGATCAAAAACCCAGACTATCTTCTGTGGTAGTGTGGGAGTGTTACCCATCCTTCCTGAGGAATCTGATAGTTACGGAGATTCACCCTGCATGCCAGAACTGGTGTCAGAAAGGCAGCCAAAGCAATGCTGGCTCTCATAGCCCCTACAGTCCACTGTGGAGTTAAGACACGATGACAGTCATGCATTTCTAAAGCTCTATCAGCACTGCAACACAACTAGGTCAAAGTGCCAGAATCACAGCACCATTAACATTTTTAGTGTTTTTAGATTATAAATGTTCCCCTAAATCTGGGATAAAACCTTACTGTGCTAAAGTGATGTTTATCTTGGTCCACTTAAGACATCTACAGAAGAGTTTTTTACAGCAGACCCAGTCACAGCTCATGGTCATCAACAAAGGGAAATGGGTGCTCCTAGGGAATGGTTCATCTGACTGGTTAAAGAACTTTGTAGGGATAAGCTGAACAGTACATTAGTGCAGGTGTTCAATTAGACTATTGTTCAGCAATTTTCATCATTCATGAGCAAATGGGATTTGAGCCCTAGAAGAGTAGACTACTGAGGCAATGAGGCTATGGACATATTAATAAATGCCCACAAACCTGTTACTCGCATGCAGTTGACACCTTGGTAGGCTGAAAAGTAATTGATATGTTATCAATGCATCACTGTGGAATCTTAGTTTAGCTAATGAAAAACAAATAATTAATCTGAAATAAAGATATTCAGTTTTCTCCTTCTGGGTGTAGATAATTATTTCATTTTAAATTTGAGAACATGGAGTCATACAACACTTTCATTCACCTCTTATGCCAGCCTAAGTAGGATTTTATGCCGTTCTGTGTGGATGAGCACTGCTGGACATGTTACAGCACATCTCCTCGTATGGAGATTTTTGTCTCAAAAGCAAAGGCAACAAAAACTATATCATTCTCATTCCTTAGCTGAGGAATAGTCTCAGCACTATAAACTGATGAATGTTTGAGCATATATTTTCTCTTTCAATCATGCTATCATATTGGCTACACCACCCTGTCTAAAACACAGATCTTTCACATTTTATGCATTCTGAAATAATAAAAAAAATCAATTCTAGAATACCACTTAGAGCAACAAAGCACCACATGGGGCTGAGAAGAGACAGACCAAGTCATATCCTGGCTGGATGTGGACTCTACTGAAGAAACGGAGTGCCCTCTGCACCATTATGTTGGGCAGACATCTCTTGTTGGAGAGTAACCATGAGGATTTAAGCTGTACATTGGTCTGCATTAACTCTGCTCAGGGCTGATTATCAGCAACTGCAGAAAGCCAGCTTCATTTCCCCTCATCCCCAAACGCTGAATACTTTGTGTGTCAGGGATCCCCATAGGAAAAACACATACATGCAGATTACTTTTATTTTTAGGATGACCAACAATTATTTTTGTTTTAAAACTTCTGAGAACTTCCCCAGAAAATAACAAACGACATAAGTGAACTGTATTGCTGGGTAATAAAACAGTGAAACAAACAGAGCTGACTGAACTATAGGAATATTTTTGTCCAAAATGTTGAACATTATTATTGGTAGGCTTTAAAAGAGATTTCTTATTGCTTCCTGCAGCTTGACGAAACCCAATTAATTCCCTGAAAATAATGTGGTATGTACTGAACTGACAAAGTTACAGTGCTTTACAAGAAAGTAGGCATTTAATATGTTCATAAAATTCCATGATTTGTCTAAAATACTTGTGTTTTTGTAATTGAATATATCTAAAATGTGTTTGTATAAGATGTAATATGTCAGAAAAGATTTCTTACTGAATATTTAGTAGGTAAAATGATTTTTGGTTATCTTGCTAATTCCAATAACCAATACCACAACTTAAGAGTGGCAGCATGGAAATAATTTAATTTTATAGTAGAATGATGGTAAATGGTATTTAACATATTACGAATAATTGTGAAACAACAAACAAGGAAATGAGGTGGGTCCACCAGGAAACTCATCTACAAACTGATGGAATGTCACTCTCGGTGTGTGGCAAATTTTTTACTGTCTTTTTACTGAACCCTGACCTACTGGGAATGGTCAATCCCACATATTTCTGAAAGCTGGGGTTATCAGGAGATAGTTGTTAATGGCGATAGCATATAAATACTAGAACACAATCAGAATAATCCCATAAAGTTGCACGGTGGCCCTCAGTAATTTCATCTTTGAAGCTTTAGATCATTGTTATCTATAGACATCCCAGATCTGGTTTCATACCCTAAACCCTGTGGGGTCCTTCATACCCAGACAGGCAGAGTTTCCACTCTTACTCCTTTTCTTTACTTTCAGTCTTAATAATTTGGTCTTCCATGCATCGAGCCCTCTACTATTCATCTTGTGCCAAACACTCCTCCAAGTTCTTTGAAAAAAAGGACTCTTCTGTTATCTACTCTTAACTTCTCTTCCACATATCTCTCCTACAGTATGCTTGCTTGATATATCAATATATACAGAAAGACAGGAGCATTAAAAATTTTCTATAGAAGGTCCACAACTCACATATTTTTCCCACTATAAATAATCCAGATGATCTGACTTTTAAATATAAAAAAACTATTGTCTGTATGACCCCTAAAGTAAGGCTTTAAATCATTAAGGTCTTTACTTCTAGATTTGGATCCTCTTAAGAAATTGGAGAGCTTAGTTAACTGAAATTACTCAACAGAAATAAAAAAACAGGTTCTACCTCTGTTCTACGCGATTATGTTTTATTTTGCTTATCTAAGAGATATTACTACTTACTCCCTCCAGATTTGAAGACATGAATGCTATTATAGATCAGCAAGGCTCCATTGGTCATGGTCCTCCTAAACAGGTCCACTAATCAAAGCTTAATGTTCTCCAAAGGTGTAAAATTGGATCATATAAGTTTCTAGTAAATACACTTGAAAATTTTATTTAGATTAAGATTCTGATAAATCTTTTAATCATTTTAGACAACCTACAAGAAGCTATCTCTTGTTCAAAAGAAGGAACCTGCCTTGTTCTTGGTATAACACACCATACTTCTGACACATGATTTGTCCTTTTTTATTTTTTTGTTACATACTTACACTTAATTATGTTTGTGTCACTAAAGATGTCCCATTCCTTTCAGGCCCTGAGAAATGTCATATTTTTCCCAAGGGTTTTCTGGTTTGATTTGGTTTTGTTTTGCTTGGTAAACTCTGAGAAAAGGAGATGAAGACGTAGTGGCTTTGTTTAATCTAAAAAGAAAACAGAAGAGAATTAATTGGTTTTTTTGGTGGTAAATATTTGGACATTTACCTTTACAAAACAAATCAAATAGCAACTTGTGCACCTTGGAACTTTAATAGAACTTGCCAAGGTGACAAAAATTAGCCCCTATATGTGTGTGAGGGCTCTGTCTTTCACAGTGGCTGCATGTCAGTTGGAGCTCTTTACTTCAAGACGTGAGTGCCCTGACTTTGCCTCTGGAAGTCCACTGGTGGCCATGGTAGAGCCCTGCCAGGAAACTGCTTTGCTTGCTGTTGGTCTGAGAGCAGAAGAGAGGTCGCAATGCTGTGATGTGGACTTGACTGTCCTCAGGGTCCTACATAGAGGAGGTCTGCTTGTCATATCTCTCCTGCCTTCCCCTACTTTTCTTACTGCCTCACGCAAGTGGATGAGTGGGTCTTGAATTTTTGGAGAAAATAAACTTGAGAAGTCTGTTTATATTTGATCAGTTACACCACTTACAAGATGAAATCTATTCCTCTCTGAGATTTGCTTAGTATATATACAATCAATTATCTTTGTAGATGAATACTCTCCTAGAATCAGTCCTAATGTCTGTCCATATTCTGTATCAATTTCTCCATAAACACATATTCCCAAAGAAACTCACAGTTGAACACCTAAGCCCTGAACACACTGCGGTGATCATCAATTGTCTGTTATAACAGGGAAATCCTCTAGTTATTCTGAAATATATGCATTTTCTGGATATAAACTTCTTTCAGATTTATACATACACTATGTCACCCTGTACCACATCATAAAGAGAGTCAGTAAATTATGTGCAATTTAAAAAAACTAGTGGTAACATCACAGTACCTGGTGTATCTACCTAGAATTATTTGCAGAAATGGTTCCAGGGATGGTATCTGAACTTTTTTAAGGAACACAAGAAGGCAAGCTCTGGATATATCTTGAATGAAAATGACACTGTTTATTGCATTGTAATTTCATATCTTCCAAATAAAAAATGTGGCAAAACATATTTCTACTGCATACTGAGTATTTTAACTCAAAATTTTTCTCTTACAGTATTTAGGAAAAGTGGAAAGTGTTTCTGGGATCCCTGAATGGAAATTCAATCATTTCTAGCGAGCTTTCTCAGAAAAATAGCTTGCTCCTAAGTGTCTAGGTGTGCACGCTCATACATGATTTCTGTACTTGCAAGTGTCCACATGAAAGTGTCCAATAACACAGACCTATAAATCCTGAAATGCTAAAGACTTCTATGAAAATCAAGTTTCCACTGTTATAACATGTTAAAAAGATAAACTTTGGAATGTACTTATCAAAAGAGTCTGTGTTTCTGTGGGCAAATCCACAGCCAGGCTTTGTAGCTCCCATCACCTGCCCTCTGTAACTATTGTTTGCCTGACATATAAAAATACAAAAATTATGGTTTAAAAAAAATAAAAGGGAAATATCATTTAAACAAACACATACATTGAGGTTGTGATGGTTTATATCCATTCGAGTGGAGATGTCTTATTTTGTGTTGGTTTTATTTTTTCTTGAAAATACCGTTAAGTCTTTCATAACAGTATTAGTAAACGAAAACACAAAGCCTGCTTTCCACTTTATGGAACTATGACATAAAACATACTAGCAGAAGATGTCAGAGACCACTTAATCATAATGGGAATACAGTGAACTTCCTGCTGAGTGGCATAATGACTATTCCAGGTGTGCACTAATGGAGAATCGAATTAAGATCAGTCCAACAGGCTTATTTTATATATTAGAGTACAGTTTATACATATAAATCTTTATCAGGCATTTTAAGACAACTGGTGCCAGGTACATTTCTAAGATGATGCCATTTATACTACTTTTAACAGAAGGGCATTGTCTCAGGTAGTTGTAGGCCATGGCACCAAATCAGCCTGTCTTAAATTGTAATGCAGATTATGCTGGGAAGAAAATTATAATCACTATCATAGAATCATAGAATAATTTGGGTTGGAAGGGACCTTGAAGATCATCTAGTTCCAACGTCCCTGCCATGGGCAGGGACACCTCCCACCAGACCAGGTTGCTCTAAGCCCCATCCAACCTGGCCTTGAACACTGCCAGGGAGGGGGCAGCCACAGCTTCTCTGAGAAACCTGTGCCAGTGTCTCACCACTCTTCCAGTGTCTCACCATCTGAATTCACCACAAGTTGGAGTTCAAGAAAAATCCAAAGGACCACATGGTTACCTGTGCTGAATATAATTACCGAAGTAATAAAACGGGCTACTGTTGCACATCAGCTTCACTGGTTCTGAAAACCATGTGCTGGGCAAGATTGCAGTAGCTGCTGCCAGAGGCAAGAAACATCTATGGCAAACAATTCTTGTGCATTACCATAAGTCTCAGCTAAAGATCTCACTTCATAAACAGTGAAGCTTCAAAATATAATATTCTAGGGAAAATGCTTTTGCAGAGTTGCCAGTGTGGACTTGGGAGGATTGTGCTGATGAAAATTCAAATTCAGCATCCATAAAATGAAGCTGGAATTTCAGATTTTAACTTAAGAATAAACTCTGGCATTATATAATTTAAGATCAGTAGAATCCAGTTTGAGAACAAAGCACTTAGGCTACATTCTTAGACAGGTATATACATACGTGTGTGTATGTAGATATGTATAAATTATATATCTATATAAAATCACATTAATCCAAACATCTACCTCTGCTATAACAAATGGACACAGCTGGGGTTTCAAATATGCTGATAGATAAAACACATCTGTTTTACTATATGGCTTGACTGCTCAAAATATATCTATGCGTTTACCCTGTGTTCATCATTATGCAACCTAAGCAACAGTATGTTTCATTTACATATGACACTTTTGAGTGTTAGTATTGAAAAGAACAGAAAAGTATGTTTATTTTTTCTCCAAAAAACTTTTTATGACCTTTAGGGGACAAAGGTCCCTCTCTCATTCTCTCCCCCAGCTCTTAGCAGTGTATGGTTTCTTAAAAATCAAAAATGAAAACAAAGACCCTCCTGAGGCATTACAACCTGACAACTGCAAATGATTTTATGAGCCTTCTGCATTGATATGCCACAATTTGTAATACACAGCACATCCACAGAGTAGCAACAACCTCTTCCTAGCGCTCTCTGTGAGGATGAAGAAAAACGATGAAAATCACTTTCTTCTTCTCCAAAAACTACTGTCAAATATTTCAGAAATATTTTCTATTAAAAATATTTATACTCCACATCTACTCTTTTTTTTAAGGCAGTCTCATTATTCCTGCTTAGTTAATTTTTTATTGCACTGTGTGTAAGGTGAAAAGTGCCAAATATGTCAGATGGTCCTATAATAAGAGAGAAGATGTTTGAAAACAGAAGCCAGTTCTGAAAAAATGACACCATCTTTCTAAGCTTTTTTCTAGGTTAAATCTCTCCCAAGCACTGTCTAGGTCTGATCTAGCCTAAATCATGAGTTTATACAATGTGCAACTCTGGTTTTTCCTGACAGATAGCCTTATCTGTAGGGAACTGGAATTCCTAGGTCTGCTTACAGTTGGGTTTTTTTTGTTACATTTAGTCACTGTTCCTCAAGATCACCACTTCGTGAACTGACAGAATAACCTAAAACAGGGCTTTGTCCTCCTTGCAGAAGCCAGTCTCCAGTGTATTTAGTATGCTGTTGTATAGCCAGAAGTATCATGAAAGAACAACAGGCAGTGCCGAGGAGGACTTCAGGAGATACTGTGATCCATCTGCCTCCTCAAGCTGCTCCTACTTCACTCATATCATATCATATCATATCATATCATATCATATCATATCATATCCAACTTGTTCTTAAAAACTAAAAAAACTCCTTAGCCTCCCTCAGTGACCTCCTCCAGTGTTCCAAAAGCTTGTTATTATTCATGTGTCCTGTAGAGGCATGGGAGTGATCTCAAATAGTCATTGGCAGATAAAAAAGGCAGCAGGAAAACTGAGATGCAGGTACAGCCAAGTGCTTGCCATTAGTACGCGCAAGGCTTGGTAATCACACGCCTGTTCTCAAACCTTCTCCTCTGTCTGTCTGTATAGACACAGCCAAAAAAGGCAGCTGGAACAACTTGTGATTTTATGCAAAAGATCGTCTTACAAAATACTGATCTGTCAAATCTCTGCCAGCAAGGCAGACCTCTGCTGGGTCCCCTAGTTCCAAGACATCATCACATAACAGATTGCAGAGAAAACTGTGGTTTGTAAGAAGAAAATGCACTTTTCTATCAGAAAAGGTGATTTTACTTTCCAGAAAGATGCTGAATTAGAATAATGAAATAATTAATTATAATTAACTGCCAGAGTCTGAGGCACAACTAATTTGAGGCTTCTAAAGTAGAAAGTAAAAACAACCACCAGAATGTTCATAAATAAAGCACAACTTAGGAAAAGAAAATGTTGTCTAGTCAATTAATCTCTTTGTCCCTTTGAAACAATTAACTCTCCACTTATGAATACAGTCTCGAGAGTCAGGGACAAGGAATGATCACAAATACAAAGGAGAAACAAGAAAGAAAACATAAATGAACAACTGCTGCTGCAGTTTTCCTCAGTCCAGGCACTGAATTCAAACCTGAATCCAGATTGGAAAAGAAACCAGTAAGTCATTAAAAGGGAAGGAATATATTTTAAATTCACATTGCTCATTAGAGGTTTACTTTAACTACTTCACACTCACACAAGATACACTCTGATCTATAAAAGTAACCTTACTGTTTACAGATGGAGATCTGCACCCATCAATGCTGCAAAGGGTGTTTACTGAACAATTTATTTAACAGAATTGGACTTGGTCCTGAGGCTGAAAGAGAAGAGTATTGGAAAAGACAATACAACTGCTGGCTTCTGGTGTTTTCTTTTTCTTTGCTTCTATTTCTTTCTTTCACAAGGTATGGAAGCGTTTTAGAGTTTCCATATTTCTTCTGTTTATGTCTACAGAGTTTCTATTCAGAAGTTTAGTAAAGGGACAGCATTTGCCTGAAAAGGCCATTCTCTTGTTCTCTGATTTGAGTTGTCTGGGGTTTTTTAATAAGAAATAAATAGGTTGTCTCTATAGTTTATCCCAGGAAAAAAAATATAAATTCATAATTTTGTAACCTTACCTCTTTTTTTTTTTCCCCAAAGTAAAGCCTGAAATGTTTATTGTCCTAAAAACAAATTCCCTTTTTTTTTTTCACAAGTCAAGTTCATAACATCATCTTGTCATAGAAATGAGTTGCAAACTAAGTACAGACCTCACATTTCTGGAAGTGTATTTTTTGCTTTTTTTTTTTGCTGTGTCTTGGGTATTAGTGATGTCTTCTTTTATTACAGGAAAACCCAAGAATCTTAAGCTCAAATCTTTAAGTAAACCATTAAGTGAAATCTTTAAATAAAAAGGCAAGAATATCACTTTGACATGTTGTCTTCCACTCATAGATAACCTTTTTACATCACTAGATAAAGTCATGTGAATTTGGACTTTAAAAACCTGCCCCATTTCTATCTTTTGCATTTCAGTAAAAATAATAAAAAAATCCACTACTGTTATTTATTAGAAGTAGTTTAGTAGGAAAAAAAGGAAGAGTGAAAAAATGGATCATAAAACTATTAAAGAAACAGGAAAATGAGTGAAAGATAATTATCTTGATCAATTAGAATTTGTGAATGAAAATTTGCTAAAAAGATGTGTTGTATCTAATAAGACATTGGCCTTGGCACTGATGGTGCAATAAGGGAATCAGTTTATATCTTACTAGCTTCCTCTTACTTCCCAGACAAATTCCAGATCCCTGGAAGTGTAGACTCAGACAAAGAAATGTTGAAACACGCCAGCCTCACGAAGAAAAATGATCTGTGAGATTTCTCCATGTTTTTATAAGAGGATTTGGGGTGTGCACATGATTTTCATTTATCAGCTGTGTGTACGGATAGGGCTTCCCATAGGTTCAACTCACTTGGCAAAACTTGTAGGCACTGTATTTAACAAGACATTTCTTGTGAAAATATTAAAGAAACACTGCTTAATAAGAATCAATGATTATATTTTTTCCAGACAGATAATTCATCACCAGGCCCAAGCCCTCCAGGAAAATTTATACTGTCCAGTTTAAGATCAAATCAGTTGCCTCCAGGTTTTCCAGAAGCTTCAGGGTGTTTTTGAACACCTTTTCAAGAGATAACACATCATCTACTTTCACTGCACTCACTGCATTTGTCAAGAGACAATTTACAGTAGTCGAGCATTTACAGGATAGAGGAAAAGACAAAAGACAGCCCACATGTCAGTCACATTAAAAGATGTTAAATCTGTTATTTGGCAATGAAAGTTTTATTTGTTCAAATACTAGAACAAACAGAACAACCAAGTTGTATGGAAACCAAGAAACTTTAGACATACAGGTCTGTAGGAAGTTTACTTCTTCATGCTTAATGTTAGTATTGTATTCAAAGATATTTTTAATAAAAACTCTTCATGAAAGTTTTAATTGTATCTTAAAGACTTTAGCTGATATGTGTGTAATACTTCACACAGCTTTACCCAGAACAGATGAAAACTAGGGTGGGAAAAGGCTTTTTGTTTTTATAACCTCTATTTTTAGGAAAGGAAGATGCAGAAACCCAATTATGTATAGCTGTGTCCCTGGGATGAATGCCAACCAGTGGCTCTATCTCTTATCTTCTCCTTTGACATTCAGGGCTTTGGAATTATGTCTGTGAAGAACTACTAAGAAACCTAGTGTTATCTGTCATGTGCTTTAATTTAACTTTCTATTTATTTTCCCTCCAGAGTGTTACCTCTGAATCATACCTGTTTTCTCACTCTGCCATGGTGTTCCTGGACTGGTAGAGAAAAAAATCGTAAGCTCTCTTCTCATTTTACTTTGGCCTACTTTCCTACTCTTTACAAGTTAAGCAAAAACTACAACACCCATATCCTTTATCCTTTCTCACATTTACTTTCTGGGATATTGATCCTTTTAAAAACAAAGAGAGAGAAAAGAAAAACCTCAGTTTAAAATTTTCAGAATAAAAAAAAGGTATCTGTTTCCTGTAATAAGTAGTATGAATCTAAAAAATTTCTTCAGGGTATCAAAGCATATGAAGAAAGTCCTGAGAAACAAGGTATTATGTTCACTGAGCATCACCCTCAGCAAAAATAATTTTAAACTCAGTACCAAATGGCAAAACTGGCAGAAAGTCTATCTAGGCACACACTTTTTTAACCTGGAATACAAAACTTCAGTTTTCCCCCAAAAATAAAAACATCAGTACAATTTTATTTAATCTGATATTGGTAGAGGTGTTGTTAGTCCCTTACCACACACATTGCAGTTTCAGCTGCAATGCAGCTTTGTAAAGAAAAACACTAGTATTCCTCTGTTCCTGTGAACACTGAGCCTACTGGACTGGCAGTGGCCTACATTTCTTGGCTGCATCAAAAGAGGTGTGACCAGCAGGTTGAGGCAGATGATTTTTTCCCCTCTACTCCGCTTATGTGAGACCCCACCTGGAGTACTGTGTCTAGTTCTGGAGTCCCCAACGTAAGAAGAACGTGGAGCTGTTGGAGTGAGTCCAGAGGAGGGCGATGAAGATGACCAGGGGGCTGGAGCACTTGTCCTATGAAGACAGATTGAGAGAGTTGGGGTTGTTCAGCCTGGAGAAGAGAAGGTGCGGGAAAGACCTCACAGCAGCCTTCCAGTACCTGAAGAGGGCCTGCAGGAAATCTGAAGAGGGACTTTCTACAAGGGCATGGAGTGATAGGATGAGGGGGAATGGTTTCAAACTGAAAGAGGGTAGATTTAGATTGGATGTTAGAAAGAAATTCTTTCCTGTGAGGGTGGTGAGACACTGGCACAGGTTGCCCAGAGAAGTTGACGCTGCCCCCTCCCTGGAAGTGTTCAAGGCCAGGTTGGATGGGGCTTTGAGCAACCTGGTCTAGTGGAAGGGGGGATTAGAACTAGATGGTCTTTAAGGTCCTTTTCAACTCAAAACATTCTGTGATTCTATGAAAAGATTGTTCTGCCTATACTTCAGAACATGGTGTGCTTTCAGGAGAAACTAAGATATGGTATTCCTAGAGACTATCTGCTCAAATATCCTGATATTCCATTGTCACAAATAACCTGGATAAACACAAGTAATACAAAACAGAAGTAATCTGGTCTAGAGGAACAAGAAAAGAGACAGGACAAAAGTGGTTGCATCAGCGGTGGTGCGAAGAAGCTCTAAGCTGAAGCTGGCCTGAGCAGGGGAATACACACATCACAACAGTTCTTTGGAAACTGCATTGTTTCATGTAGACATATCACGTGAAGGGTCTCTGCATGAATAATCCAATACCCCATATGATCCCACCCTAAGTAATGCAGACTTGACTATTATCTTCTTGGTAATCATGGGTTTAAAGATGGATTTCCTTCGGAGTATCTCAGGAAGGCCTAAGAAATTTCTCAAGTTGAATCAGTCTTGATTTTATTTACTTCCTTAAAAATGCGGATTTCAGGAAAGGTTAATTTTGAGTGAGTTCAACTGGGAGGACTTCAGTGTCTTCAGCAAAGTTCAGCAGATTTACAAGAGCAGAGAACTTGGTCATCGAACACAGATTAACAGCTCTTGTGCAAATGGAAAATGTATTTTTTTTAATATAGCAGCCTTCCCTATCCCTTATTTATGTAAATGTAAATGAATTCACAAGGAAGAATTTTTCTTTAAAACTAACAAAGCTAAGACAATTGGAAAATGAAAATTCCTTTTCCAGAAAGATGATCATAAATAAAAGAGAATTACTGTAGCGTGGCAGTTCAGAGATACTGAGTAGAAGATCTTAGAGAAACTCCTCAGGGAATCCTCTAAGAAAATCAACAAAACCCCTAATCCTCAGAGGTAACTGTATGAATATCACTGGATTTCAAAGATTGTAAAGGTTCTTACTCCATTTGTTCTTCTTTTGAAGGCCTTGTTTCCTCACTTTGTCATTTCCCAAGTTTCAAGGAAGTGACATCAGAAGGTCAAGTAGTAAATTGCATTCTACTAAAATACTGTTTTCTGGAAGACTTCATTTAAAACAGGCAAGAACATATTGTTAGCAACAATATCCTAACAACGGACACTGTTATATATTAATTTCCCTAGATTTCCCTGTTGCGTAGTCATGTTTATCTGCCAAGCAGCTACTCAAAAGGGAAAATTCATTAGAATATGCTTTATGATGCATACACTGAGATCACATTCATTACTATTCTTGGTAGGTATTCCAGCAATATAAAGCAGACATCATGCTGGCTTACCCTTCTCAATTATGCTTGGGGGGCTATTGTGTTATCAAAGCAGTGGAAAGTAGTAAAACCACACCTATTTTAATGTTCATATAAAATATTGATCTCTTTTGGATAAAAGTTTCCCTTTTTAGCACATTATATAACATTCCTGATTTTAGTGCTGGAGGTTATAATTTAGGTTATTTGAATTTCTTTACGTTTTTCATATGAAAAGTGATTTTCTCTTTGGTTTCTGTAAAAACAAGCAAAACTCTTGAGAAATCTACATCTTCTGGGCTCAATAAAGAGCCAAAATGTTTGTTTAATAACAAATGCAGTTTTCATTTCTTAACTAGTATAGTTAATTGGTAAGTACAGTTATCTTAGCTCCATTCTGGAAAAACAGACCAGTATGCACCATATCCTGGGAGTCTGATTTCTGTAGGAAAGTACATCAACATCTCCAGGAGATCACCAGGATCAGGGGACCAAGCCTTTGAAGCAAGCCAATGAGGTCATAGCATCACTCAAGTATAATTCTCATAAAAAGTATATGCTGGGGTTAGGAGACTTCAGCCTTTCTTTCTGACTCTTTTTTCTCCTCTGATTTTTGATTTTTTTTTCACTTTCACATTTCATCTTTTGAATTAGAGCTGATACTTGATACATGTTAAGGACAGACCTCTTTAGAAAAAGGCAAAGGCAGGAAAAGGGAAGGCAAGGCAAAGCAAGGCAAGGAGAAGAAAGGCAAGAAGAAAGGAAAGAAAAAAGGGTTTGAGGAAGTTCTGTACCCTGTTGCAGTTCTCACAGGCAATTTGTGTGCACAAGGTTTCAAAGGCTGATAGTGATTTTTTTTAAAGAATTGCACAGAAATTCAGGAGGGAATTGAAAAAATTTAATGTTACTAGTGATTTTTGTTAATACTGTCAGCAGTGCTTGAGTCAAGGCAAAATAAATCAGGTTATTTGCTCACCACTAATTTTACTAAAAGATTCTTTACTCCTCTTTGTTTTTATTTTTGTCTTTTCATAGAATCATAGAATTGTTTTGGTTGGAAAATACCTTTAAGATCATCAAGTCCAACCATTAATCCAGCACTGTCAAGTCCACCACTAAACCATGTCCCTAAGTGTCACGTCTACACATTTTTAAATACCTCCAGAGATGGTGACATGACCAGTTCCCTGGGCAGCCTGCTCCAGTGCCTGATAACCCTTTCAGTGAAGAAATTTTTCTTAATATCCAACCTAAACCTCCTCTGGTGCAACCTGAGACCATTTCCTCTTGTCCTATCATTTGTTACTTGGGAGAAGAGATGAACCCATTTCACTACCACCTCCTTTCAGGTAGTTGTAGAGAGCAATTTTCCTTGAGCCTTTCTTTCTCATAGCCCTAAACAACTGTTTTTCTAGCCATTCTCCTTCCTTTGTATTTCTGTATTCCCAAAATTTCTTTTTTTTTTACCTTATATGGTCTAAAGCAGGCATTAGCAGGAGAACTATTCAATAAATTAAGTGAAATGTCTGTAGATGACTATCTGAAACAGTGTAAAGCAAATAATCAGAGCCAGCAAAGTACAGAAGAGGTACAAACTAGATTCAGAGGAAATTCAACACAGCTTTTGTAGAAAACCTGTATACAATGCTGCAGACAACAGTTATTTTGAAGTGGGTAGGTTATGAGATGCAGATGGCTTTGTGTGCTCCAAAATTCAAATTGTCAGAAAGTCTATGCAAAGTTTTCTCCAATTCAGAAAAGCTTTTAAAAGAAAGGAAAGTCTGTAAAACAGTATCGCACCTTTGCACAAATGCTAGGTGTCCATGTGTAGAGAGACCTGGTGAAGTGTTATGAGCAACAGGTAATCTGTGTAGTAATGTCATATGTTCATCTAAACTAGAAATTCAGCCCTCGGTTAGGACCAGAGTCCAGCTTTTTTGAACACTGTTTTTTTCAGTAGGCAAGAAGCCCTTGCCTCTTTGTGCTTGTAGCTGAGGGCGCTGGTATTGCTTGCTTCTCTCACATAGGTTAAGGATGCGATGAGTCAAATAATCCCACTTGGCAGCCAGACCACAGATACAGAGAATCTGGTGAAGACAATGGTAAAAATCCTCATCCTGTAAAGTATGTGTCTCTTGTAACTCATTCCTGATATCCTGATCAAGCTTTTGGAGCCTTTATGCATTACAGGCTCCCATTCAGCCAACACCAGACAAAGGTCAGGAATCAAATTATAAAAATGTCAAAACAAATTACTGGTCTGTATCCTGTGATTGAGACTATCGATAACAGATAATGACAAGCAAGGACTTAAAGCTAATACTTGTGGAGAATTGGCCTCCTCTGTGCATTCTGTTTGTTTTCTCCATTAGTTTTTCCATATTTACGTGCTCTCTTTATGTGGCTTGCTCATCTGTGCATTACGAGTGTAGGCTGTGGTCTCTTTAGGGTGAGGCTACCTTTATATGAAACATAGCAGAGTAGGGTGTAACCAGTATTTGTAGCTGTACTGCAAGAAAAACAAACATGATTAAAAAAGATATAGTTTTATTGAACTTTTCCAATTTAAGAACCAAGAAAATTATTTAATAGGCTAGTCTGTTTACCAAATGTAGTATAACCACAGATATATTTTTTTCTCCTCTGACAAGTATATACCTGCATATGACAGAATTCTAGAAATACTACAATAAAGGACAGGTATTTTGGATTTCTTTGTGTTATTTAATGTGTTCAACCCAGTGGAATAAAAGGAATTTTTAAATCCTGCAATATATGTCTGGTTATTTACATAAACCTAAACATTGTATAACTGCATCTAAGGAATTTACAAGGTAAGTGGGAATTTCAGAAACTTATTCTGAGATAAAGCTGTCATGTTAGGACAGAAAGATAGTACAGTGCACACATATGTGGTGCAAATGGGACTGTACATCTGGAATATGTCCTCATGCTTATTACAATCTGAAGTATCATTTCTGAATTGTCTGTATGAAAAAACCTGTACCATCAAAGTATGCTTTGGGAGAAGACCATAAATTGGAAAGAATAGCTTACTGAATATGGAGCTTAAGTCCCAGAAAAAAATGGCAATATGAGAAAGGGAATTCATAACACCTTGTAACATACTTAGATCACCTAAACATCTCTTCTGTTCAGAAATAAACCCTTTTGAATAGGCTTGATTTGTCTATGCTGATTACCTTTAGTCCCTTTCACTGTATCTTCATCATAGTGATCATGACTGACATGGAAGAGTCTGGTAATGATATGTTTAATTTACATTTCATATTTTTAACAGTGCCCTTCTTGCAGAACGTGATTTTGGAAAGGTTAGTGGAGAGCAGATCACAAACACTGTGGGACGGGCCTGAGCAACTTCAGCACAATGGGGTCTCCTTGGGGGCGATGGTAATATAAATAACGATAAAATGCTAACAATTCTGCCTGCCAGGCTTCTTTCTTCGGGATATTACTGCAGTACATCTGAATGTGCTTTGACCTGGCCAATGCTTTTAGCTTCCTTATTCTGGCAACCATTTTTTCCTTCCTACACATTTGTGACTTTTCATTAAGAGAGACATTAAATGATTGCACAGATTTAACCTTATTTTTGGTCAGCAGAAGTCAATGAATTGCTGAAAATTTCTTTTTAATTCTTGGTTTCACAGAGGCTTCAAATCTGCCAAGAGAAAATACTACATGAAACTTTTCTTCTGAAATATTGGGAAAGACATACCTTAGTCACTTACCGAAGTGTTAAGAAACCATCCAGATGCGGTTGCCATAAAATTTATAACCAGAACCTACCTTTAATTAAAACCTTAATGCAACAACAGAGAAAAAGTGGGCTTTTCCATCCAGCCAAGTGGAATCTGCACATTCTGGTTTATAATTCAGTTTTTATAGTGCCTTTTTCAGAGGAGACTCTCTTTCCTGTCTGTCTTCAATTATTGCTGGGCTGGTGCCACTATCACGGTCTGTGCGCTGCAAGACCAAATTTAAGTTTACGCAACACAAAAGAGCCGGTCCAGCTCTTCAGTCACTCCAGACTTGCATCTGACAGCACTCATGAAGCACAGACCTTGTGCAAACTGCCAATAAAAGCCAACCTTCCCAACTGCCTTCTTTTAAAAGCCACTATTGTTCTCATTCATGACTGAACAGCTCAGCCTTAGTTTCAAATGAAAAAAAGAAGTTCAGACTGCATTGAACAACTTCCAGACATTTCCTTCACTCTCAGAGCATTTCAAGCCTATCATAAGTCTTTTGTGTGTAATACTCCTGAAATGGGTATGGTTGGTATTATTCTCTCTGAGAGGACAAAATCTCTCCAATTAATGCCAGCTTGATATTTCTTTAATATTTTAAAAGAAAGTTTCTGTAAGTATTAACATGCAGAATTGGAAGGGCAGATTAGTAAATACATGCAAGGCATAATTTTACTGGCAGACAAGTAGGTGATGGATTAAGTCTGGTAATACTTCAGCTTCTTTGGTAATAAGCCTTTTTCATTGTGATCCCACATTGTTTTTCTAAGTCGCATTCTGGGTTTTGAAATAATGCAAGCAACTATAATTTATTTTCATTTTACTCAGTGTTATGCTAGAGAAACAATCAGCTTCAGGAAGATGTCATCAATGGAAGCTTTTTTAACACAAAGATATCTAGATAGCCCTTTTCACCTATTTTTTGATTATATTTCTTAATTTATCCCTTTACTACAATTGCTACTTAAAAATATGATACCAACTTCCAGTGTGCTAGAAATTAAAGAAAGTGCATGGTCCTTACCCAGGAGACATAGAGATCTAAAATACAGAGCAATTGGACAGTTAACTTAGTGAGCTATAAAACAAACATCTGCCAAAATATATATTAAAAAAACCACCAAAGTTGTGTTTTACTGCAGCTGCTTTTATTTTTTGACACAATTATATTAGGAAAACAAAAATAGATACATAGATTATTTATATTCCCTGATATATATGTGTGATACATACAAAAAAACCTGGGGTCTTTGCAGTGGACCAGCAGAGATGGAAATTCCCAATATCCACAGGCAGGTCAGAGAGATTTTGGTACTTTACTTCCCGTTGGAACAGTCAGCAACATACTGAGGACCCTCCATAGCACAAGGGAAAAATTAGGTAGATTCTAATACAATTATTAAAACAAAATCCAATCCTGCGAGTCGGACAGAATTTACAAGAAAATGTTAAGTAGGAGGGAGTCTTCAATCCTGCTTTCTGGTGTTTAAGTGACTTTTACTATGAGGAAAACCTTCTTAAAAACCAAAGCCTCTGCTAAAAGTGAATCCAGGCACAAGTTTTCAGTAAGTGGAGGATATAAAGAAAGCAAGCTTCTGCTGAGCACAGTCCTGGACAGAATTAATCCCTCAGCATAGGAGAATTGAAAGTCTCCTTCCACCTGGAAGGATTCAGACCCAAAGTTCCCATGAAGCCAGGGTGGGAGCACACCTCAGGTTCCCCAGTGAAGCTGTGCATAAAAATCACTTAAAGCTCACTCCAAGAGGAAGTGTGGAGAGGTACAGTGAGAGTGTGTGAATCTACACCACACTGATTAGAACATTCAACTGGGAGGCAGGAGAATAGTTATTGATTTATTATTTGTACCAGGTTGCAAAGTCAAAGACATATCCTCAGCAAAGAGCACTCTTATGAAATGCAGAGACACCTAATCAGGAGATCTGTACAGCCGTGGATGGTGAGCTACTTCAGCTACCTAGTGGCAAATGCCAACGCTAAAGAGTTGTCCTGTCACTGGGATATGATGTTGTCCCAAATCACCAATGTATGAATAGGGCACCTATCCCAGCTGTCTACAGGATCCCTTCATTTTTGTTTTTTGTTTTTTGTTTTTTTTCAGTTAGCTGCTTGAAATAATGCATTTTTACACAAAATGAAACAACTAGAATCTCTGATATCTAATGGTCGAGTCGTTCAGCATTTACATTGGAAGTCATTAAGAAGGATAACTTTGTTGACCAGCTTTCTTTCATAAAAGCAGATAAGCTGGCTTCCATTCCAGTATTAAAGAATTTTATATATAGTGCAAATAGCATTAATTAGTGTGTAGGAAAGGACTCTGTACCTCAGTGGTACATCCACTGGAAAGGATGTGATGTTGGTTCAAATCTTGACAAGCAAAGAAACTGAACTGTATCCTGCACATCCTGGATGATTTTTCTCTCCACTGAAATACTGGGAAATTCAAGAGCCACTACTCTTGGCACAGTCTTACTTACTCTAGATACTCAGCACATATCTGTAAAACCAGTCAGTCCCTGGATAACATTAGCAAAAACATACTGCTTGGACAGTGTCGGATTAAATGTACCTGTGCTGATTTGGCAATAGAACTTACATGGCTATGAGATAAGGTGGCAGCTGAAGGAGAGTTTTGTGCATCCCACAAACACATGATGCTGCAGTAAATTTCTTCATGGTAAGGAGATCCAAGTTGGCTGGGAACATCTGTCTATAATGGGATAAATAAAATCTTCTATCCTAATCTTTCCAGAAGAATAATATAGTAAAAGCATAGTCCATCTCCATTTAACGTGAGGGATCCTTAATGTTTTTATATAGCGGATTAATAGTTAACTTATCAAAACATCCTCTTCCCTATCACTGTTTCCTTCCCTATATTGCCTGTTTCTCCTCTACAGCTGGGAGGAAGCACTCCTTGGTTCCACAGGACTGTCCACTGGGTCACACTATACTTGGCCAGTGCCCCTCACCCCAATTCAAGCTGAACACGCCTATCTTAGAGGTGCCAGAATGGTAAATAAAGATTAGGCACCAGGAAGAGGGGAGATTGGGAGGAAGTCTGTCATGAAATAGTGAGCCGAGAAATTACCCCTTCTGTTCCTCTCCCTGCCATCAGGAAGAAGGAGAGATGGACAGAAAAGATTCTAATTCAATACAAGGCTCTCAGTTCTTGTATTGCTGGAAACAGGTATCTGATAAATGCAGAGCTTTGTTTCCCTTCCCTGCCACCCATGCTCCTCTAGGTGCTAGAAGGGAACAAAGTCCCTCTTTCCTTCTCCCTGCTTCCTTTACTCCAGTGCCAGACATCCCCTGGCCACTCTCCTGTTACAGCAGATCTGACTGATGGTCCCAGGTCACTGGCATGTGTCAGGGGCTGGCCTTTCAGAAAAACCTGGTGACACGGGGCCAGCCATTCTGCAAACAAAACCCTGGAAGGTCCTAATGTGTTCAGCATGTGCAAGCTGATTAAGTTCTGACTGCAGAGAAACATATAATCGTCTGAGTATACTTGGAGGTAGTAAGAAGAGAAGTTATTAAACATAATATGAGGGAGTTTATTAGGAGTAATAGGCTGGAATTGAGAAAGCAGATACTTGAACATACGGAAAAACTGCCTGACAATGAGATCAACTCTAAGTACGAAGGCATAGCGTAAGGAAGTGGTAGAAACCACATTTAAAATCAGTCTTAACACTAGAAAACGTACTGTGGGGAACATGCCTGCCCTGGCAGAGAGATGTGCTGGCTGATTGAGTAAATTTTTTGTCTCTGCACCTAGCATTCCTGGATCTGAAAACAGGCCCAACCACAAACAGACCCAGACTCCATGTTCTGAGGCTTCATGCCACCTCTGCTACCATCAGTGGAAAAAATGTTATCTTTTTAATATGTTATGAGCTACTGGAAATTGTAACTGAGCTGAAAGTCATGGAGAAGATGAGGAAAGCAAACAAGGCAGATGAGGCCATTTTTGTACTAATAAAGACCAAAGAGCACCTTGATAGGACTGTAATAGTTATTTATTTTCAGAACTGCCATCACCTGTGGCTTTGTCTAAAGATTTTTAATGCATCTAGTATTTTCTGGATGGAGAGGAGGCTGAGAGGAAAGTAAGATGTGTGATATTAAAAAAGAAAGTCCTTAAAATTATGTCCAGGGTGTAGGAAATGCAGGCAATGTGTTTTGCCTTTCTTGCTTTCAGTGGAAAGGGGAAGAAAGCTGTCAGGAAAGTCTGGCTTGGTTATTTTTACAGCTATACAACTATTGCTAAACACGGCACGTAGACACCCCTGACTGGAAATACTCGCCCACCCACTACATGTTTGTTATGAAACCAAGGCAATAGCAGAAGGCACCAGTGCTGCTGTTATCAAGTCAGCTGGAAACACTAGAAATCTTCACGATCTCTCAGCAGCCGGGTGGTTCTGCAGCTCCAGCAAGGCAGTGAAATATCGCTTCTCAGCTGATATGACAATGCACGTACGAGTCTAAGAAGGCTTGAATTAACCGCCAGACATTGCCTCAGGACACAGAGATGCATAGATTTTTCCATCCTCTTTTTTTGCAATCTCTCTGCTTAATCCCACACAGCAGTGTCAGTGAAACCTGATCGGTCACTGGTGGGTTGCTTCCTACAACTCCTGTTTTCTTCCTGTGCAGACAGTCTCAAGTGGAGCAGCTAAATCAGGTTTAAGTGTCTGGCATGAAAATACCAGAAAAGAGCAGATGTTAGTGTGGATATATGAATTAGCATATTGATTTTAATGACGGAATGGTGTTTTTTAGGAGGCAAAGATGGAAATAGCTAAAGCTATTGTTGCAATTTGGTATTTTTGGAGGGTATTCTAGTTTTAGGACTAGAGATTTGTGTTAGTTTTTTTTTAAACTATAACTCTTGCTCTATTTTAAGCTATGTTGTAGTTTTATACCCTCACATATGGACTCTGGAGTGTCCATCCTCTTGTACAATTTTTATGTACAAATCAAGAGCATTTCACTGTGTAAACACACACCCAAATGAGGCAAATTAAACCATTACTATTCCCAACCACCTGCTCTATCTCAGAGTCCCTACAAAGCAATTACACAGCTGAGTATAATGTTTGTGGAATTTGATGCTTTTTCATTACAAAAATCTTGGCTAAGAAATTCTGAGTTTATATTTATCATCATTACTTTTATGGACTTTGGCAGCGTTACACAAGGAAATCAAGTAAGGTCAGTTTTTTTACTTCATCCAAATGATATACATTTTCATCATGTTGTTTACAGAAAATATTGTAAATAAAATGACATGGGGAGTTGATGGGTATTTACTAATCAATGTATCCAAAAAACAATGGCAGTTGGATGTGCAAAACACCATTCAGAATATGGTCTTAAGAATTCTGAAGCTGTGTAGCTTCACTGTTGTTAAAACCCCCCAGTAATATATGCAATAAACAAACATTGTTGTTCTTGTTAATACTTCTGCTGAAATACATACATAGTCAAAAGAAAATCAGGAAATACTACAAGTTTGTGTTTGCTTTTCTGTGAGAGAAAAGACCAGTGTGTGTTTACCTCTTCGTTCTGAGATATGTTTTCAGTCAGCCTCTAAGTGCAATGAATTTGTCTTCACGACCACACAATTTGAAATACTTTTCTTCGTCTATGTTCCAGATCTGGCCTTTGACAGGCTGTGAAACGGGTTCCTCTTAACCACTGCAGAATGCATGCTTAGAAGGTTGTCAAGAGTTATCTCATCTGTCCTAAAGTCAGCTCCATCATATTTCTTGCTTTTCATTTTCATGTAGGTGTATGTCAATGGAAGGTACATGGTGCCTTTATTTCTTCTGTGTCATGCAGTATTATGATGGGATTGGTTAGAGAAGAAAAAGGCTTTGGAGGTCAGGAGTCTTGGATGGCAGGCTTAAATTAAACATTTAATTGAGTGACCCTCAGCAAGTCATTTCATTCTGCACATCTGTTTTCCCTCATGACTGTCATTTGTAATACCCAGGTCACTGAGATCTCTCGTGGGTGGCACTGTTATTAATTATTTGCACGATTCACATCCAAGAGCCCTGGTCACAGAGTCAATGTATCTGCATTGAACAATGTACAAAACTGTCAAACACACATATACAGATTGTAAAATCGTGTGTTAGGGACAAAGTAACAATAATTCATTATACAAACAACATTAACATTGGCTGTCTCTCGCACTAGAAAATCCCAAAGAAAGCAGAGCTTTGAAACATGAGACAAATTGATGAAACATCCACTAAAAATGGCTTAGTCACAACAAGTTCCCTGCTCACCAGCTGATTGTTTTGAGAAGCTGCTATCTGGAATAGTTGAGGCAAAGCAGCTGTTTCCAGCTACCCTCCTCCACAGTGAGCTCTGCATAGAAGACGTATGGTGAGGACACGTGGAGGCAGCTAGTGCCCGTATGATGTCACCCTGAAGCGATCAAACATCTGAGCTTTGTTTTATTTCATAAGGCTTTTTTCATTAACAAAGCCAAATGTCATATTCTGTTATCCTAGTCCTTCCGACAAAAGGATTATAGCTGTCTAGTTTATCTGGGTTAATTTTTTTTCTAATTCATGTTAGAAAAAAACATGTTAGCTCATGTTTCCTTCTCTTTACAGTATGATAAGACATCAATCTTGATTTTCTACTAATCAGTCCAAGGGTTTTAATACTTAATATTTTATGCATGGAAAGAAAAAAGACTGTCAGCATGATATAATTAAATTCTCTCGCATTGACCCTTAAAATCTTTAACATCACCTCTTGCAGTGAAATAATTACAGTAAATTGCAAGGAAAGCATCCAAATTCAGCCACATCTCCTGAATAAAAACTGCTTTCTGCATTCCTGAACTCACAGCTGTTAGCATTGCTGCTGAGTTGTATTTGAAGAACCTTGAAAGAGTAACAACTATATATCCATAGCAACACTAGGTAGAAAATCCTACTTACATCATTGGTGATTTGCTAGATATTGGAGACCTCACTGCAAAACATTTCAATTTTCCGTTCAGAATCTAGGATTTAATAAAAATTTACTAGATATTGTCTCTCTGATCTACTTTCTCAGTAACCGAATCTGCATAAACAGTTTCAGAAAAATTAATACCATCTCAGGCCATTTAGGTGTAAATTCAGGAACAGAGACATGAAAAATTAAATATCAAAGCAAGTTTTAAGACTGTCATTCTCACATACACAGAAAGGATGTCAGGGTACTGATTGTCTGGGTCATGAGACAGTCCACTGATGCTGTCTGAGATATTGCCACTTGCTATTACGGTCACAGACATCCTAAATTAAGATTTTTCTTGTTTGTTATTTCTTTAAGGTAACAAACTCTCAGTTTTAATCCCCATATACATGTATAGGATTGCACGGACAATTTTGTACTGAAAAGCAAGGTCTTTGTATACTCAAATGTTCTCTTTCAAAATGCAGAACTTCTATGCAGAGACAGATGGGATCACCATACACACCAACATCTGCTCTCCCTCCCCCNAGGTCCATTTCCTGGCTATTGATTTAGCAGAAATTCCTTCCCTCTCTGAGTCACACACGCACAGAATCACACAGAATCCTAGGGGTTGGAAGGGACCTCGAAGGATCATCTAGTCCACCCCCCCTGCCAGAGCAGGACCACCTAGAATCCATCACACAGGAACGCATCCAGGCGGGGTTTGAATGTCTCTGGAGGAGACTCCACAGCCTCTCTGGGCAGCCTGGCTCAGTGCTCTCTCACTCTGACAGTGAAAAAGTTCTTCTTTATGTTCACCCAGAACCTCCTATGTTCCAATTTGCACCCGTTCCCCCTTGTCCTATCACTGGACATCACTGAGAAGAGTCCTCTGCGCAGGACTGACCATGCACCACTTGTGAGCAAGCAAAGGGGAGGACCTGAATTTCAAGGGACCTCACTGCTGAGCAAGAGCAGCCACCCTTCTGATTCACACCAGCAAAGCTCTGTTCTCTATAAATCTGATTTCCCTAGAATTTTCCTGCTGATCAAAGTATCACTCAGTGATAATGTGGAGCAGAAATGGAGGTTTATTGCGGTCTGGATGCAGACAGGACAGCACTCAAGGTTAACAGATGTTTTTGCTTGATCAAAAAATGATCTCAGCTTCCACCCTCTAAATTTTCATGCTAGAGGAAAATCAGACCAAATCAATGCAGCAGATATTAGAGGAGAGGGAGGAGACCTATGTTTCCTTTAACCTAGGCACCATCAGGAGCACCAGCCAGCTCTGGCACGTCTATTTCCCTTTACTGCTGTGAACACTTAGAATGGGCAAAAGCCGTTTTCCTCTGTGTCTCACACTCCACGGTGTTCAGGGCAGTTTTCAAGTTTGTTATATGCTTCCCCAGCCAGATATAGAAACTCGGCCTGGGTCCGGGAATCTGGCTCATTGTCCAGAAATGTGATTCTGATTTGGACTTTGTGATGGGTGAGGGAGCTGCACTGAGCTTCCTCAGGGAAGAAAGGAGTTAGGCCAAAGCCTTTGTAACACAATGCAAGTGTAAACCCCAGAGCTGGATAATGTATCGTGATAGAAGGACCTTTGGCCAGCCTCATTTATATCACTTGCAACACCGCTAGGACTTGCAGCTGTACCACAATTGTATGGCATATAAGTGCTAATAGATCATCACTGTGTTCACAATTGTGAAAGGGCACAGGACCTTTGACATATGATCAAGGATAAATGGTTCGCACTGACCTCACAGCTGTTTACCTCTACTTTAAAACAGGATTAGAAACACACAGAGAGTAAGAAGAGGAGCTCTGTACTGGTATCTTGCCTTTGTGGAGCCTTGTCCCTCAAAAACTAACTGCGGAAGAGCAAATAGGCAGGCAAGGTCCCCTTCCAAGAGCATTGGCTCTTTGAAGACTCAGATGAGGACAGTGAAACTCAGTAGGCCAGGTTGCTAAGCCTCGGCCACACAGCTTTAATTATTCAAACTGCTTGCATTCTGTTTATTTTCTTGATTGTTACATGATTGTATAAGCAATCTGATTTTAATCATTCATTCCTTATTATTTCCATTTCCTCAGGGAAGAAATTAACAAATGAAATTTAATAAGCAAAGAAAGAAACCTGAAGTATTTCCATGGTCTGCTGTCCTACAGGCTCGGGACTAGAAAGCGAGTAAGTTACCAAGTGTATAGTTACTAACTGCAACTGCTACAAAAGCAATTAAGATGCTGAGAAAGCAGGGATATTGGTTCCTAGTTAGACAGGTTTACATTGCATAGAAATAATAATCTCTGGTGCACTGATGGAGCCCCATTCCCTACCAGGTTCCAAAACCCTGAGGTTTTGCTCTTTTTCTCATCCATTCATAGTAGATCCTTGCCCCTATAATATTACATTGCTTCAAGAAAAATGTGTGGTCAGGTGCTCTGTGAAATCGAAGCTCAGAAAGTAAATGGTGGTTTCTGAACTTCTGTTTTCATTTTCTTCAGTAACTAATAACTCTATTTTAAAAACAGAACAGTAGCATCATCTACTTAGGAGACTGTGCTTTCATGGTTACCTGTGCCAAACTGTAGAAGAGGATTTTAGGCTTTCACTCTCAATCAGACTGAGACATCTAACAAGTGTGTCCGTGTGTGTCTACCTAGCCTCAAGAAAGGAGAGGAAATTTAGCCCCATGACAGCAGTATGCCTATTATTTCTAGCAGGAGCACATATTTGCTTTTCCAGATACACACCTAATTTTTGCCAGTTTGCCAATCTTTCAGTAATTCTTACTATGTGAGTAATTGTGTGGCTCATTTTGGCACTTCTCTTAAGGCCATGAAGCAATGGTTTAACTGTGCTGGCCCTGCGAGCAGGCAGAGTGGAACCTCAGAGAATCGGGACTCTTTCCTCAGTCACAGAAATCTCTAGGAAATTCACAGCTCCATGTCTGCAGGCTGGAGGTATCCTCTCAGGAATCACACTTCTCTCTTCTCAAGCCAGCAGATCTTCTTTGACATTGTAAGGTCCTAAAAAAAAGGATCTTTCTTTTTAGTTTGTCAGCATCAGACAGTCTCTGAATATAGCTCTAGGTAGGATATGACATTTTATGCTTGGAAAAAAAACACCTTTATGTAAGGCAAGTACAAGGTCTGGATTCATTTACACATGAAGAGTCTAGATCACTCTCTTTCTAAGCTTATTTCATGGGATTTTTAAATCTTTCAAATAATTGTCCTATAATTTACCCTCATGTTTGCTTAACTCCTCCTGACCTGCACTGCTGCCACCAGACTATCATTCTGCAAACAAGGGGACACAGCAGTTCTGCTGTAGGAAGGCCAGCAAAAGGATAGAGAGACAGAGCAGGAAAGAAATGGAGCAGAAACTATTTTAGGACTTCCAGAGGGTTTCTGTTCAGCTAACAGCAAAAGCTTGTTCTTATTAATTACCTTGCAAAATCAGTTGCTTTCTTACCCCCTACTATCAATCATCAGGAATAGTGTGGCCAGCAGGACGAGGGAAGTGATCATCCCTCTGTACTCGGCACTGGTGAGGCTGCAACTCAAATACTGTGTTCAGTTCTGGGACCCTCACTACAAGGACATTGAGGTGCTGGAGTAGGTCCAAAGAAGGGCAATGAAGCTGGTCAAGGGTCTAGAGCACAAGTATATGAGGAATGGCTGAGGGAACTGGGGTTGTTTAGCCTGGAGAAAAAGAGGCTGAGGGGAGATCTTATCACTCTCCACAACTACCTGAAAGGAGGGTGTAGAGAGGTGGGGGTCGGCTTCTTCTCCCAAGTAACAAGCAATAAGAGGAAATGGCCTCAATTTGTGCCAGGGAAGGTTTGGATTGGATACTAGGAAAAATTTCTTTACTGAAAGGGTTGTCAGGCATTGGAACAGGCTGCCCAGGGAAGTATTTGAATCACCATCCCTGGATGTATTTAAATGTCATATAAATATGGTACTTAGGGATGTGGTTTAGTGGTGGGCTTGGTAGAGCATAATTTTATCCCAAGAGTACTGAAAAACATAAATTCTCACATGGCAATCAAAGCTCTTAAGTACATGAATGTACTGCTATACAAAGGTACAAGGCAGACACATTTACCCATAGGTGACATAGCATTGTTAGCAATAATATAGGGTCTCATTATAAAAAAATACTACAGCTAATGAGATTAAGCTATTTATTGATACTAGAAAACAAACTCAAACTTGTGGGTCTGGTGTTGCATAATGGATAGCTGATACGTCATATAACTATGCTCAGTTTTCACAGGAAAATCTGTGAGAGTGAAGGAGGGAAGGCTATGTCATTACATACGTAACTAGAGTAATGTATACATTTATTTGAGTTATCCACAATATAATAAATTTGTGTTTATTAAAAGCGATCAAAAGAGAGAGGACTGCAAGGAGAGGACAAAAAACTGTCATTTATCACCTCCAGAGCCAAAGAAACTTGGGGTTCCCAGCAGGGCAATTAGCTTTGCTAAACTGATAGCTGCAGCCACTTGAAACAGGAGCCCTGTCTGCTGAAGTGAATGGATTACACCACTGCAAAGCATGGTGGAGTGAGATGGATCTGTCCTCGCTCCCCTGCTCCCTTCAGGAGAAGAGGATTTCTCTGCAGAATGACCTACACCACAAGAAAAGGACTATTCCTAGGGAGCAATGTGCTAAAAACATGTTAAAATATTTTTCCTCTCTACGGAGGTTGCTTCTTCATCTAAGAAGAGGCAAATGAAATCTCTCATTTTGAGTCCTTTCAGCCTAGTTCCTTTCTAATTAATTTTGGCTCTGTGACAGCTTCCCTTTCTTACTCTTTTAGATTTCATCTCTTCCCCCTACTAGCTGTCAGAGCTCTGCTTTGTCTCTCTGGCTCCTATTTAACATCTTTGTACAAACTCCAGACCACAGACTCTACCACACAAGTCTCTTTCTTTTTTTTTTCCTTTTTCTTTTTTCCCCTTGGATCATGCTTACAGACTCTCATCTTACTAAAATGCAATGGAAAAAGACCACTCCTTATTTTGGCTCCCATATTTATGCTGCTGTTACAGAAAGTATGCTGAAAGACAGAAGAGACGTGCAGGTGTTTGGGTTTGCACGTTGCACAGCGGGATGCTTCAACACTTCCATCACCTACTGAAAATGTCCTTTCAGGCTGCATGCCTGCAGCGAGCAGGTACTGAGAGGTGGAGGCAACAGCTCTGCATCAGTCAGGAGGTCCCCATCCCTCAAGTCAGGTCTCCCCATGCCATGCAGCCACCGGCAGGGTTTTACCCTCCCCAGAACTAGCACATCTGTCTCCCTCTAGTGGTGCAGGGAGCGTCACTGCTTCATTGATGCTGGCAGATGCTTGCAGAGATAGAATTATAACAGAATTTTAATTATTAATTTGACTCCAGAAGCACATTTACAACGACTGCTCATGACAGATGCTGGATAACCACCTGGAAGGTACTAAGCCCTTGACTCAAGCTGAAATATATGACTCGGGGTGCTAGGGTCCCTTCAGTACAGTGTCTGATAACGTGCAAAACTCCAGTGTACTGCAGACCTTCAAGAGAATTTTTACTCACTACTTGGACGTATTAAGGATATTGTGGAAAGCTTGGATTGTAAAAGGTCTGCAGAAGCGATTTACTGGATGATGGGGCTGTTACTGTACATGAGGATGATGCACTTCCAGTCTGTTGAATCATACTTTTGTAATGATCACGTATGGGACCTGGATACAAAAATACTTTGGTTTGAAGGTTTTTCTTGTCTGTTAAATCATGTGTTGAAGCATTCTTATGAATCAAATCACTTTGTCCTTAATTTATCTTCCACTTACTTCTCTGGGAGACTATTTAAAGCAAAAACTAGAAATTTTGATTCATGTTTGGATTTTCTTTTTTGTTTTTTTTTGGTTGTTTGGGTTTTTTTTTTGATTCGCAGTACTTTGGTGCTAGCCCAAGGGAAGTGGTTGAGTCACCATCCCTGGAGGTATTTAAAAGATGTGTAGATGTGGTGCTTAGGGAAATGGCTCAGTGGTGGACTTGGTAGTGTGCTAGGTTAACTCTTGGACTTCATGATCTTAAAGGTCTTTTCCAAACAAAATGATTCTGATTCTATAGTTTTCATCTGAATAAACCTGTGATTGCCAGTCTAGGTTAGAACTTAGAATATACCAGAAAAACAAATGAAAAATAAAAATACATTTGTTTCTGAAAATGCTCCTATTAGATGCCTCCCATTTCAATAATAAAATATCAAGTTGGGCATGTTCATGGGATACAATAAAAAAATCTTGTGACACATCTCAAAACCCTTTAGCCTCCTTATACTCTAAGTCTGCACTTAGTATCTCAGAGAAATTGTTGATGCCCCATGTGAACAGAGACACAACCCCTCCAGAGGTCTTTTGTCTCCTTTTGTCTAAGGACATTTTGAAGTTCCTTGTCTATTTACTGTTCTTGTTATCTCACTGTGCCTTGCTGTGCTTTTATTGCTATGTATTACACTTCCAAGATTGTGATGAGCAGTATTAGAAGGCAATACGTGATGTATTCAAAACACAGTATGCTGAAAGTGAAATCACTTCTGTATACAGTAGTACAAAACCAATAAAATGCTTTTAATAGTGCTGTGGATCATTTTTAAACAAAAAACCCCACTTTTTTACAACACACACTGGATTATAAATTCATGGTTTTCATATGAGAAAAGGACACTCTGTGACCCTTGACTACAAGGACAGTTCATGGAGGAGTAATGCTTGCCAAGTTAGCTAAAGAGGAGCCCAAATTCTCATCAATTCAAGCAGGAAACAAGAGAGGGAGAGTGTTTTGTTTTCCCGTATGTCTTTTCAAGATCAATTCATTAACTCCAAATTTAGAACTGTTTGGAACTAAGCCTGGATGAAACAATTGAATGATTTACTATTGCTTAAAAACAAATACAACAACTGTGGAGTATACTGTAAAAGTACTTCTGTGGTTATTTTCTTTTTTTTTTAGGAGAACAATTCTTCCTCTATCCTCCTGTCACCGAAAGGACAAGAGAAATTCAGGTTCTGTTAATTAACAGATCAAATGTTTCTTGATTTTGTCTGGAATACTTTCTTTTTCATCATATAGTATTTTCAAAAGAGGGGGATTAAAAAAATTAGATGGTATTATTACTGCATGTACATAAACTCCTTGCTAAGTAAACAAGGAGTATATCACAAGAAAGGCATTACTTGGAAATGGCATCAGTCTTCCTGTTTTCAATTAAACATATTCCAGGCCAATTCCCATGCATGGTTTTCTGTGGAGGAGGAAGGAGATGTACTCACTATATTACTAAAAGCCTAAATATTAAGGGAATTATTTTGTTGACATGAGGCACCCTGCATGAGCAATATAGTAGTTATACATTTGGGGTGCTTGAACAAAGCTGGGTGTGTGCAGATAGGTCTATGCCTTCAGACCTATCGCGCAACTGTCACCCAGCCCAAGGAACAGACATGCAGCTGTTCCAGCCTTTGCCTTGAACGCTTTTCCTGCTTGAGGCAACGTCTTCTTTTCTGAGAGGTCTTGCTGTGCTCCATTCCTGTCTGCCTGTGATGAAAGAGTTGGCTGACAAGACAAATGCGATCATGCTTAGGCTCATGGCTCCTGGATGGACTTTTTTGTGGTGACACATTCTCTTTCCACACTCTAGCTAGCCGTATGGGAGCTCCTCAGCATTTATGAATCATCCAGACAACCATGTCTGGTGGAAATGCAAGCACAATGTTACAAGACGATTATTTTCCAGCTTGTTGCATCACCATAAAAAGAACTGGGTGAAAATAAGTTTCTGGTGAAAATTCTTTATCTGACAGAGGTGCATTTTGGGCAGCATCCATTACTCTTTGGATTCAGTGGACATCCAGCAATGTGAGCACACCAGTCTTCTGTCCCTCAGTATGCGAAGAGCTGGGTCCTGCAATGATTTCAACCCGCCTCCACAAGTCAGAGAAAGGCCACACTAGCATTCTAGACCAGAGAAACAAGGCTGAATGGCATGGCCAAGGTAACATTCTTTCTACCTTGAGCTAGTTAACATACAAAATCAGTCGTCTTCTACATGAAAATCCAAAACTGTCTATAGAGACAGCAAATGAGCATCACCTTCAAACAGATGAACTTGCTCATCATGAGCAATCAGCATGCAGCAGTTGACATCTACACACAGTCCATGTCACAGCTTCAGACCTTCATTAAGTCCAGCAGGGTTAAACAGTACTTCCACAGCATTTGAGAAGACAAGGAACTGAATAAATTCCTCAGCTCTTTACTTCAACTCTGCTGAAGTTAAAGTTGTGAGAACACTGAATTTATTAATTTGGTGGCTGTTTGGAAAACTTTAAAATGGAAAAAAATAATCTAAAAATAAATGCTTTATTTTTTAGTAAAATACAAAAAAAAAAAAAGCATTGCATATTTTATTTTCTTAACTTTTGAGGACAGTTCAAAAAATATATTTGGGATCAATGAAAAATACTGTTTTATTGTTTTGGCTCGAGATGGCCCCAGCATGAACAAGGGGATTGGACCAGATGACATCCGGAGGTTCCTTCCGACCTCAACCATCTTGTGATTCTGTGAAATGGTCAAGAGAAAGTTAAAACTTTTCCTAAGTATTTCCTCCCCCTCAGATTTGATTTACCTAACTTGATCTTTGAAGTCCTGAGTGAGTCCCTCTGGTGTAAAATAAGGCACTGAGTATTAGATTCAGATAGAAAACTTCAAAAACCAAGGAAGTAACACTTGCTCTCCCACTCCTGAGGCAGTGCTTTTCTTCAGTTTCGTGAACTCTCTCCACTCCTAGAAGTTGCATCTGCCTTAAATCAACTACTTCATGGGTGGTGGAGGTTTTTCAGTTGGGTTTTATTATATTCTTACAGAAGTAGGAGGATACAGTGTCAAAGGAAACAGGCATTGAAGATTTTTATTTTGCATAGTCCCCTTTCCAATGTGAAAAAACTAAAACCTTGACCGAAGAAAGGAACACTGCCTAAATGTGCTATGATGATTAACAGGAAACAAATGCAATTCAGCTGTATTTTTTCCCCTTCTTGCCACAGGTAAACATTTGTTTTACAGCGTTACATTTCTATTAGAGCAGTTTGTAGAAAATAATTTTTCCAGCCAATTACATACACCCCTATTTACTGACTTACCCCTACTACAAACATGCAAAATTAGATAGATTAGGTAGATGGAACAAGTGACATTAATAGGAGAAATTGTCTTTGATCCTTATGCTTTGTATCTTAAGACTTTGTTTTAAAGAGTTTTAACTTAATCATGTTACTGGAAATCCTTTTGAATACTCTAGCATGATACGGCTTTTTCTCCTTCTGTTGTTTGTCTACTTCTCATTCATAGTCTTTCATGTGACTCATAATAATGCATTGTTTCAATCTGTAATTTATTGCTGCTATCTCCCACACCACCTTGAGAAGAAACATGTTCAGGGATTTTTTTGATAGAATAAACAGAAGTGAACTCCACTGAATGTCATCCTCAGGGCAATAGGGAAACAAGCTTGAACATAAAGGAAACACTTCCAAAACAATACAGGAAAATACGACTGTGGATGTCTTTAAAGTGAACTAGCTAAAAGAAGCCAGTAAATGCAACAACTTTTTGGCAATATATGAAACTATACTGTAACTCAAACCTGATTTTCAAGGTGGCTTGTATTTTCACTTTCAATACATCATATACTACGGCACTATGAATACAAAACAAAAAAAAACCAACAACAAAAAAAACCCCAAAACCCAAACCCCACACTTTTGGACAACATATGTTTTAAAAGTCATTGACTGTTTCTATAATCTTCTTGTGGGTTTTCTCTTTTTAACTGCTTGAAGCTATGCCAATCTAAGATCAACTAAAGAGATTTAGAGAGAAAAAAAGTTATGGAGTAAATTATTTCAAGGAGGACGAAATCTCCACTCAGTGTACTGAATACACTAGAAGCTTAAAGACCTTACAAGGTAAATGTCTCCTAATATGCATTTTTATTTATTACTATTATTAGTGATGGTTTGATATCAGAAAAACACCCAGAACACAGATTCGTAATAAAGTTAAATAAGGAGATGTTTCAGAATTGTTCATGATTTTGGCACTGGTATGATAAGAAAGTCTATTTGTTTTTATTTTTTTAATTACAATGGCAAAAATCATCACTCCTCTGTTTGATCACTGAATCTTATTTTATACTTGAAATTTGAAAAATCTTTTGAAACTCTTGTCTGTCACCACAGCCCAGTGGAAGTTTGTTTCCTAGGCTGATAGGTTATCCTTAATGTAGGCTAATTCCCCCCATGAATCCCATCCTCTGGTAAACTTCTTACCTATGGAAAGAAATCTACTCCGCAAAAAACCCAGAAGTTGAAAACTTGGTTGTGTTGGCAACTTCACTCTTCCTTTGACACCCATGTGTATTGCTTCAAGCCATTTAATGTTTCATGTAGATATTTAGTAATTTTGAATGAAAAAAAATATTTTTATTTTATTAAAACAAACATGAAATAATCTACCTACTTCTATTTACTTACCTGCGCTTATTTTTTTGCAATTTTTTTGCAATACTTTTTTACTGTTTTTTGGGGTTTTCCTTTCTACTACTAGAATGGGTAAAAGCTTGGCCAAAAAATAAAACCAGAATGTTGAGTAATTTACTCAGCATGCCTCAAAGGAAACTGTTAATCAGCAGAAATGAAAGACATGCCATCTGTGAAAGTTTTACTTTATTAACACAGCCTAGCAGCCCTGCTTCAGTTGAATATTTTTACAAGCACCTTGATTAGATAAGGGTCCTAAATTAACTTAAAATTTCTTTTTAATTGAGAAACTAAAATCAGGTCAGAGAAAGCACTAGATATTACACACACAATTTGAAACACTCCATATTTATTACATTTGTTCACCATATTTCAGAAGCACTGAACAGCTAAGAATCTTTTGGTTTTGTTTCCTAAATCAAAAATTGTCTAATGCTTAATTTCTGAAGAAATGTGGACTTAATGAAAGCTGCAACTGAAAAGCTCAGAGTTTTTCTAAGGCTCAGGCTTAAAATTTGCTAAGTGGCTCAGTTATACTTTCACAAAGATGCTGAAAGAAAAAAGACTTGGTCCTTCAAGGTAAGACAACTTAAGTTTAGGCTCTGAAGGAAGCCTGATACACTGCATGCTCGAATGAGCTGCTCTTTTCTTCATGTGATTTACAACAGGAGCAGCATCCAAAGCATAACCACCTTCTCTGCACAGCTTATGCTTGCGCAGAATAGAAAATTAAGAGGGTGATGACTGTAAAGCACTTTTTTCCTCCAATCAGGGGGTTTTAGTCTCAAGGATTCTCTAAACTAGACTAATTACTGACTAAAGGTGAAGTAAAACTCTGGCAGTTTTTAGCTTAGCAGACAGCATAAAGCTAGAACAGGCACAATTTTCTCTATAATCTTTAGTGATAGAGCAAGTACTTGCACAAGTACATACTGTTCAGGCATACCAAGTTATTTCTTGGGTTAAAGTCCAATTCAAACTTATTTGGTTTCCCAGAACAGTTTTCTCTCTTCCATTTGCCCTCTTTATTACCATAGTCCAGAATATGGACAATATTCTGGATACAAGAAGGAATAAATAAATAAAAAAAAATAATCTCAAGTTGGTTAGTTGTTTAAGCTGAAACAGACTACACTTTTCAAAGGTATCTATGACATATGCTGATAAACTAAGTAAAAACCAGTACAGTAGACACAGCACCTGCACACCGCCCGAGTTTCACAGACTAGAAGTAAGATAGGCCTGAACTTTTGGTGCTTTGGGTTACACACCAGTTTTGGGATCTCCCTCTGAGACCACAGTGGCCTGTGTCCTAAATTTCAGATGCTTGGCTCTCAACTGCCCCAACAACTAATTCTTATTGGCACTGAAACAAATGCAGCAAATCAGATAGAACTGTACCGTAAGTCAAAGCTGGTATAATAGCCCTACTTACTGCTGAAATTTTCTATAGTCACTGTTTGGAATATTCCTGCACAAGACTTGAAAAATATTTTGATATATTGAAAGAAGTTCTTAAATTCAGCTTGGTAAAATTTTACAATGTTCCTTGTTTCAAGGATAAATATGAAGCTTGACATACATTCATGCGTGGACTTTTTTTGAAGAGTAGATGGAAAGTGGAAGTGAGAGAAAGCAAAGCTAGACTCTTTCACTGAGGACAGTAGAAAAGCCTTTTAATTTTCCTGTGAAAAGCTGCCTAAATTCTGAAACTGAGATTGTAGGAGCTAGAAGGAGTTCGCACAATGAAGTGCTTGATATGCGAATTATATACCGATTCAGAAAGTACTGGGCAAGATCCAGAGCTGCAACACTGCCAGCTGCTTTAAACCATATTTCATAATACTGTACTGTTACTGGTTAACAGTAGGTCACAGAAGGGTGGGTTCTTGTCAAACACTGTTTTAACAGTGTTTTGCAGTAAAAAGAGCTAGTGAACCCTGGAAGAGATACAGATTTGGGAGTAGTGAGTAATGTATGTGAGTATGGTCCAGACAAAGTTATACACCAGCAAAATCTACCTGCCCTGCATGAGTGAAAAAGCATATTTAAAATGGTCTTTGTTGGATAAGATCTAGAATTACATGAGCAGTCAAAAAAGACAAAGTACTTGGGTTAGAACAAATTGACAAAAACTCGACACATGGGAAAAGGCTGGGGTAAGAACAAGATGCCAAACCCAGTTCTTTACAAACACCCTGGACACTTCGTAACATTCAAAAATTTGGTATGTTTTAACTGAGCAGTGTTTTGATACATGTCAAAGACATGACTAAAAGCTTGCCAGGGCTCATAGCAGTGTTCCTTCACTTTCCATTAGCAGTTTCTAGAAGCACATGACATAGTGGTTTACAACAGAAAAACATCAATGCAAAAAATTTAGAATTAAGCCAGGAAGAAAGAAAGCACATAGTTCTGTGTTAAAAAAAGCAACCCTTACCTAGTCCCAACTGTATCCAGCTGGTTCTATGACCATGAAATTACCTCTGCAAGATTTAGCTATCTAGTGGATAAGAAATAAAATACAATTCACCTGGGAGAAGTAATTTAAGACCAACAGCTAAACAAATTTTGTTAAAAAAGGACTTTTGAAGTTCTTGATGGAAGATGAAATAAAGGTTTATTTAGGTGTGCCTGACATCATAAGAATACTTTTTGATGCTTACAGAAACAGATTGAAATGAGTGTTCTGGACAGTGTCCAGGTCATTAAATTGTGAAAATGTCAAACGAATTAGGGCCATATAATCAAAGTTTAATGAGAAGTCCGAGTTAACACTTTTCATTATTGCTGCACTACTTGAAGTGGAATTAAATGAATTTTTATAATATACATTTTTGTGTTCCTTCCACACCAACTGAAATATGTTCCATCACTTGTGTCTTGCTCTGGAAAGACTTAACTCCTAAAAAGAGGGAACAGTTGTTTTTCTACTCTCCTTTCTCCTTCATCAGTTTTTTGGATGAAGAACCTTTACCTCCTCCCAACATAAATGGAAGCAAACTAGGTTTAAACATTTAAAAAGATATAAAGGTTTATTAAATGAATCCAGATTTGACAGATATTACATAAATTAAACAGCAATAAAATTTTACTAGGGTTTATGTACAGATCACAGTGATTTTCATTGTGCAATGAGGGCTGACTTTGTAACTTTGAACAGTACCTATACATGTGAGCTACAACAAGCAACCAGCAACATACAACATTAGTCCAAGTTAGCCTCGCAAGTCTAGCAGTTCAAACTGATTATGCAGTACACAAATGCCTGCTACCACTATCACTACTTACTACACAACAGAGTATTTATAAAGCAGTCAAGGTTTGCGATAGAAAAGTGCAAAACATGAAAAGTCTGTACACAGTACAGTACAAACAGGATCATGCTACAGTCATTGAAAGCTGAAGAATAATTCTATAGCATAGGAAGCACTGCATCACAACTCTTCTGAATGGCAAGCAGATAGGCTGGGGACAGCCATATCTTAATTGCTTTCAAAACTGCAAAATCCCTGTTCAACCATTTAAACATAGTTTAGTACCTATATTTGATCCATTAACAATGACTTTCTACAGTGGAAGATCACATAGTTAAAGCTCAGTAGCACACATATTAATTGATCAAGCTAATTTACAGGAAAATCTACAGCATATTCTCCATTGAAATCATGAAGCATTTATAACATTTGGTTACAAGGCAATTGAGTTTACAATGCACGCTTATCGTTTAGAACCTCAAATTGGGCAATTAAAAATATATATATATAAAAAACTCAAAAATAAACCTTGTTTTTTTAATGTTTAACATTCTTGTTCACCGAAGAATACAAAGGCCTATGGGCTCTTGTGAGAAAACAGTCCTTATGCAGCAGTCTATATGCAAAAACACATGTTAACAGAAGCAACCATAATAAAATGAACTTCAGAGAATACCATACTTGAATAGAAAATAAAAGAGTGTCCTAGTCTGTTTAAAAAAACCAAACATAAATCCAGAGTCCTTAGTGCAGGGTATATCCAGGGATTTCTGTGTGAGTATTCAGACAGAACTACATTAGTGGGCCATGAAGTCCCAGAAAAGACTTAAAATGAAACAGATGCACTTGTGCAAATAAATAAAATGGGCAAGTAGTAATCGCTCATGAAGTTCAAGACTGTAGAAAAAATAACTGATCATTTAAAATGATGCTTCAAAAATCATTTTGTTTTGTTTTTAAGTGAAGGATTTTAATTAAAAAAATTTGAAAGCAGTTTTGTACTAGGAAGCATATTGACGAGGTCAGTAGTTAGGCATATATATGTACACATGGCTCTGGAAACAATGTAAAGTCAATGGATTAGCATTATTAATAAGATTGTATTTGTTTCTTTAGTCTCTATCATAATGAGTGTCAGTGCATCCACTGCCAGCAATGGATAAGGTTCATAAAAAGAAAATCCACTATCTCCTGCTGTTCAAGCATTCAAAACTTCCAACCTGACCAATGTGGCACATTAGTCAAATGCAACTTCATTTCCTCAGCTTCGAAGACTTAAACACAGTGAAGTTTTTAAATTTAAAAAAAATATTTATATTTAGCACACTTGCTTGTTGCAATATGTACATTTTTTAAATAAGAAACTGGTTTTGTAGTACTCAGATTCCATAAAATACTGTAAGCTTATGTGTTATTAAAAAACCTTTGAACTGTGCTTGTTCCCTTCAGACAAAGTAAGCTGTGTTTTATGTGCTTGAGTTTTTTCGATTGATTTGGAGTAAGTAATTCCACAGATACAAATACCTGTGGAACAGATTCATTTTTTTCAAGACAATAAGGTATTTTTACCAGGTTAAAATGATAATTTCCAATGGATTTTCCTGTATTTCATTATACATTCCTTCACAGTATTTACTGTGGCACTTGCATAACATCAAGACTGTGATATTCCAGAATTACCACTTTGAAGTATCCTGATTTTATTACACATTGTGCATTTTTGCAAAGAGTTATGCAATCTCTTAAAGTCAGGCTTTTATGAAGAAAATATATCAAATGCTCTAGAAACTGCAAGTTCTCAACTGCACTTCTGTACTATTGAGAGCTAAACAAAAGAAAATGGAGGTGACTTTTCCATGAGGAGACTCTAGCTGCAGCTCTGTCATAAAATTATAAACATGGTAATTTCATTAGTGATTACTAGAATGTCTATTTCATAAGCATTCAGGATTGAGTTGAGAAAAAATGAATCTTTGGCCTACATTTCTTATGTAATTTCATATAAAAAATGTAGAGAGCAGTTTGTGGGAGAAACTGTCTCTGTGATCTACCTAAACAGTTTTACGTAGAACCATCAGTCATAGCAGTGGAACTCCAGTGAGCTGATGTGCCTTTTAAAAAAATATTTTTGGTCTAAATATAATAATTTCACTAAGTTACTTAAAACCACAATATCTGAAAGAATGTTGAGGGGTTGGACTAGATGATCTTTCAAAGTCCCTTCCAACCCCTAACATTTTGCGATTCTTTGTAATGTATTTGCTTTTTGAAATCAAAGCACTTCAAAATCAATTCCACTATATGAACGTAAGTACCACAATATATAACATGAAAAAAAAAATCCTGACTTGTATACAATCTACCGTAGTGTTCATGTGTATTCATATACACAGATACATACATATGCACATACTGATATTTGGTGCTACTTAAAATGAAGTAGTATTGCATATACTTCCCAAATACAGTGTATTCAAGCTGCTAGAAAGATGCTAATATGAAAAAAGAGACTCCTTACATCTAAGCTTTGAAATCTGTACATACGGAATTCCTGGCAGCAGCGACTTTAGGACATTTCCAAAAGCAGGAGCAGAAAAATCAGGCTCTAATATGTACTCAGTCTTCCCTCTGATATTTTGAGGTGCCAATCATTCAACAACAACTATTTCAGTAACGAAAAAATTCTGTTATGGCTCATGGAGAAGACAGCAAGCTCAAGAGAGAACAACTCCTGTAAGAGGCAGTTAGAGCCCTTTTATCAGTATGCGCTGAACTGCATGTTAACAGAGAGTCTTCATGTGAGGAATCTCATTTCAGACAGTGTATACTCACTCAATATCCTGATTTGCAAAGAGATGTCACTGTAGTGGAACTTCATAAATAAGCCATTAAGATGCATCTTTATCAACAATAAAACATGCCCTTGTCTTTCTGCTTTCAAGTACTATGGTTGCAAGTGTGAGGCATCGGAAATTTTAGATACAAATCTTTTTTAAAACTTAATTATTTTTATTTTTTACAAAGAATTATAAAATGCATATAAGATGATGAAAAACTCATTTACCCTTTTAAGATTTTTATTCCTAGAGAACTTCTTGAAAAACATTATTTGAAAAATAAAAATCATAGACTCTGCAAAGTACAAAAATTTACATCTTTGCACAGTTCCTGTGCTTTAGTTGTATTGTATTCATTATATACATATATACTAATTTGTGCTTTTAATAACACAACTTTAGTATAAACTTATAAAATTAAGTCTATGAGTTAACTATGCAAAAAGGATCTGGGAAGAGCAGAAAACTTAACTAAACCATAAGTTAAAAAAAAAAATAAATCCTAAAATATACCATTTTAGTGAGCCTACTTCAGAGTAGACTATCAATATATCAATATTACAATTTACTAAACTAATGTCAAATGTTTACAGCAAAAAATTACTCTTGCCTGCCTCCAACTCTTCAGGTATTTATGATGTACTAATACACATATCTGAATGCAGTATCATTCTTATCCACAAGAAAGTCTTCATTTATGTATGAACTCCATTTTTCTTCAGACTTGCTCTTAGCACTTCAATTTCCTTCCAGTTTCTACAATAAAAAATAATGAAAAAGGAACACAAAATACAATGTGGAGCATGTGGATTAAATAACAAGCATCAACTTATCACAATTATAAAACAGAATCCAGGATACAGAATTAATCTGATAATCTTATTCATCTAACTAAATCTTCATTCTTAATATAAAAATCTTGCAATCAAGAACAATCACATTTCCTTATCTGTCAAATCAATCTAGATATTTGCTTTTAACACACTATTTAAAAAGTTTTAAGGACAGAAGGACTTAAATATCTGTATGTGAATAACCTTTCATTGCTGTAGAACACAAGACTGTGAAATAAATTACCTTTGTCATTCTATAAGCCTGCTTTACAGTATTTTATTTCAACAGTTTATTTTATACTATTACCGTGATTCATGATTGTTTTCCAAGCTGTAAGGAAGTATTAATCACTGTTATGAATCAGAAGATGTAATTTCTGTGTACGGCTCTCACTCACAGACCTGCATGTTTTGAAGAGGACTCCTGATATTTGGACATACCTTGTCCAGTATAATGTTGCATTCAGAAGTTCTTGAAAATTTCCAGATCTTTAGGGGGTACTGGAGGTGTCTTATTCCAGTCATCTTCAGGATAAGCTTCAAAATTGGAGGTATCTCCATCATTGGATACTTTCGGTACTATAGGAGGCTAGTCAGAACATGCACAACAAAAATGTTACCACAGTTTCCTGGGTGAGCTCCTCTCCATCATATTAAGTAAGAAATTCTGTAAAAGACTGATTAAACAAAAGGGGTACATATTTATAAAAGTTCTCCTTTTTTACTAATAATGAATGGCATGAGAGAGGGAAGCTTGGAGCAACCAGACATGTTCCAATACTTTGTCCATATTGCAGTTGAATATTGTGGTTAAAAGACACTGAAAGTACAGAAACCTAGTTTATTTAGCACTCAAGTTCTAACTGTTTTGCAGATTGAAGGTAACTACTGCAAAAGATTACTACAACAGTAGTAATCTGCCACTCTCCTTTCACACTCCTTCCCTCTTCTGTCACATTAAGTTTCTTTTAATGCCTGTAAAAGCATCTTAATTCAAATGGATCTGTCTAAGGAAACTGGGAGGTGCTAAGAGGAATATCTATTATCTATTTCTTTCCTCAGAGGATCTTTTGGATTTCTAGTATTGCCCACCAGCTCCACAGCACCTGTAGTTTTTCCTTGTCTTATATCTAGCACTGAGATTACACTGCGCTTCTGGCCACAGGCTATGAGATGAAACTCCTTTCTGGAACATTTCATTAATCACAGGGGTTAATGTAATGTAAAACCCCTTTTTTTCTCTCAAGGGATATTCATCTCTCTATCCCCTTCTCAATAACAGAGAGCTTAACCATTGTCATGAGTCCAACAAAACGCTTTAGGATGAGAAAACCTTATGGCCAATCACCAAACTGGCTAATACAAGTCATACCACAGACAGAACTATACAGTAAAGCAAAACATTATTCTCCATCTCCTCAAAACCATAAAAGTCTGGCTTCCCCTGCCTCTGAGATCTTATCTGATTCTTTGGGCTTCTCAGTCTGAAACAATGCCACCAGCAGGTTTTCAATGAGAAAGAAAGGATCCCTGAGGGACAGTACACAGCATACTGCCTAAGAAAACGTGCAGAATCTGCTCTGATCCAGAGGTCTATGTGCTCCACTGTGGCAATGCATTGTACCCCTACATGGCTGTAAGGATTATGTCAGGAAAACTGGTTTTGTGAAGTGACACACAAAAAGGAGAAAAATAAAGAAAGAGAGAAAGAAAATTCCTCTATTTTAGATTAACAAAATTATTTTCTCTCTTTCAGCCATTACTATTATTTATGTAATACTGATATTTAAGATCTTATCAGGAACATGAATCAATGCTTCATTTGTACAATAGGCCAATTCACACTTTTTACAGGGAAAATGGAGCACTACACACATTATTTTGTATTTTCAGTCTCTTCATCAGTATGAAATAAAGTGAGATTCTGAAAACTAATAAGCTCCCTCTAGAAATAACAAAGTAAATTTCGGACCCAATTGACATCCTCGCTCTGGAGTATAATTAAGCAGCATCTCATCTTCCAAGAACTTCATGTAACCATCACAAAGACTGAGAAACAAGTTGTGGATTCAAAATGATCTGAATGCCACGGTAAATATCTT
>VZRW01007980.1:58142-116690 GCA_013398125.1 Aegotheles bennettii
TTTTTTTTTTAATTAAAAATGCAACACTAACGTTGTTTGGACCAGAGACTTCTGATCTGTACCTCTAAAATGCAGTTTTAAATAAAATTTGTTATTTATTTGATTATACAGTAGGTTGACATAAACGTCAGAGTTCAAATACTTATAAAACATGTTATCATACAGTTTGCGTTCCTTGCAGATTTCTGTGAGCAGAATTTATAGTAAATAAATTGAAAAATGTGACTTCATTATTTTTTAAGAAAAAACTCACCTACAGCTTTTTATTAGGATGTTGTCTACAAGAACGCATCAAGAACATTTTCATCTTTTATCAATTTTGCAAGAACCCAATAATGTAAGGTATCTAGCCAGAAATTCATAGTAAGAAACTAAATCAAAGAACTGGAAAACCAAATATTCAACTGGTACTTGATTGACTGCACATGGCGACCTATGTTACTGAAAATCATTGCTGCAAGAAATTGTACTAGTTAGAACTTTAAGGAAGGAAAGAAAGAAGGAAGTTTTACTTCCAAAGGATTTCAAAAAGCATTTTGCAGTGTTGATAGATTTTGCAAACATCTGCCCTCATATAATACTACAACTCAGTGCTGTTAAAAAGTATGTTAGCATTACATTCATAAATCCTTCTCTCTCACCTTCCCTATTTCTCCTGCTCCCACATGCTTTACATTTTATTAAAGTGTTTACCTGAATTGAACTTGGCACAAAAATTCAAAGCCCAGGGTAAAATTTTTCCACAGGTACAAGGGCAAGGAGGAAAAAAAAATACTAAAAAAAAAAAAATCAAACCAACAAACCAGCAATCCCCCAATAAGTAATTACTTGGAAACCCCTAAAACTGAAAATCAGATGTTACATTAACTAACCAACTTCAGCAAAACAAAGCAGGGATTTGTTCCAGACATTTTGTATATAGACAAAAATGCAAGTAGACATTCACACAATTAATTCTACAGAGTAAAAGGGCAAAGTTGCATGCAATTATTGATGTGTGCACAAACACATGTGCTTATATACACATATGAACACAGAGATACAACAGGCAACAAAACCTCAACTGATCAGCTTAAATGAACAGCAATTTCTTGTTGCTACATCCTATACAGTATTTTGCAGAAAATACCTTTAGTCTCCTTTGAGGTACAGCATCCCAATCTATAGATCTGAACCATCGATGCCTCTTCACATCATCTGCTCCATTCTTTAAAGAAAAAAAAAAATCAAAATAAATATCTAGTAAGTTATATGTATGCCAAACCATGTATGTCATCATAAGAACTGTTGTATCAAGGCAAATTCCTTTTTTTTTTTAGCAGCATTCTTCTGACACAAAGGAAATCAAGGATAGGCTTTAAAATACCCACAAAACCACCCAATGCTGTTCCATTAATTTACCTTTTCTCCAACATTTTAGAGAATGCCTCTTTTTTCAGATATACTTTCTAATTCTTACACTAGTAAAAAAACCAGAGTTGATGGTATCTTAAATAAAAATCATGTCTGAGATGCACATAGCTCTATCAAATATTACAGATGTTTAGTGCTGACAAGAAGAGGTTCTCAGTACTGTTACAAAAGTATATATATAAAGCCATTTGTTTTTATTTTAGATATACAGTTAAAGACACAATTGCCTTGTAATAATTGTTTTCTCTGGGTTGTTTTGATCAAAATACTGAAAACATATTTATTTTTTTTTCTTCACCCCCAGCATGAAGCTTGCTTCAAGCACAGACTCATTCTCAAGGCATTAAGCACTGGGGAAAACCAGCTGGTTCTGTCTCAGGCCTGATCACTGCAGTTTTTTAATGAACAGTACTCAAGCTCATACCACATGTAGCTCTGTGGAATGAAGCATACCACACATTTGTTTTTTTTTCAGATTTATATAGAGTGGGACTATCCATGCTCATATTCAAAGAGTAATTTACCACATAGTTCCCTCAAAACCAGATCTGATTGAATGCTTCAACAGAGAATGCCCAATGTGATTTAAATCCTAAACCAACTATGATTATAGAAAAGGATAAGACTTAAGACTGATCTACCACCACCACCTCAAATCCTGCTTCTAATTAAAACTATTTTTGATTTTCATTTTTTAGCCAATTGTAGGGAAAAACTCCAAAACAAACCAAAACAACCACAGACTAAAAAAAAAGAAAGCTAGCCAAATACTCTTCCCAAAACTCACGTTTGAATAAACCAAGGTTTGCTTTTGTTTTTGTTTTCCTTCAAAACTGTCAGAAGATATAAAAGTTTTCACTGGTCAATAACTTTCTAAATTTTCAGTTTATGAAAGTCTGGTTTTAATCCTTCTGCTGCTCCCCTCTCCCCAAAGAGGAAAAAAACACTGCAAAGAGTAAGAAAAACATTTATTTCCTAGCTTTTCTTACCAGTCTAAGTTTGTGCCACAAAAGGCTCCAAAAAGGAACTTTGGACAGCAGGTTCTAGCATCTATACTTACATCAATGTATTTAAGGAACCTAGATGACTGTGCATCTTTCATCTTCTTCACCTATGTGCACCATAAATCGTGCTTCATGCAAAAAAGCAAACCTCTAACCTCCCCTGCTCTGGAAAATTTTAGCTGTCTCTAAAAAACTAAAAGATTACAGAAGCTGATTTAGGTATCTGCAACACTGTAACAACAATAAATCAATGAGTATAGGATTAATTTACTCTGCCAGAAGGGGAAATTAAACTACACTGAGTTTTGTGTGGTGCTTTGGCTAGCCTATCCATGTTACCTGAGTGCGTTCACATGCAGTTAACTTCTCACTGCACTACCAACCATAGCTAACACACAGCTGCAGAATCAAATAAACTTGTAATACAGCTGTCATCTTCTTGGCATTAAAAGTAGTACCACATCAGGACACCTCATAGAATTCATAGGATTGCTTTTTGTTCCTCCTTGACATATCACAGATATTTTTGGGGTAGGCTGGAATGCTGCCTGAGACATGTGAACATATTTTTGACTAGTACGCTACTGTCTTCAGCATAGGATGAATAATTCTTCTTGGTGGAATACCATTTGACTGTGCTTAATCAGCCCCATCCCAATCATGACAATGACCAAACATCATGGTACTACAACAACCCTTACAGTCTTTAAAATAATTTTTAAGCTTCAATTTGATTAGTGCGTCTTCTGGGATCAAACAACTCCAAAGAAAGAATCAAATCAACAGGCATCCTGTTCCACAGGATTTAGCACCATGCTTCTAGTCTAATGCAAGTCTTTAAATTAATAAGTAAACAGGTAGGGTTTTAGGGTTTCTAATTTTATTTTTATTTTTTTTTGTGGGGAGCGGGGGAGGGATGGGGTGAAGAGGGAAGGAATCTCTCACGAAGGATAGCATTAAAGGAGTATAATTTCCAGAAATACACAGTTGAACTTTGCATTTAGGCTTGCACAACTGACGCTATGTATGGAAAAATATATCTCAATTTCATGCTTATAAAAACAAAAGCCATAGAAAAGCTGTTCTACATGTTTCCTACAGAACTGTTTCAACACTGTCCTATATTCTGCATTGCACCCAACATTTTATACTGACCTTCATATTTCCCAATCGTCTTGTCCTGTCAACCACAAGCAGCTTCTTAATAAGATCTCTGCAGTAAAGAAAACATGTTCTCTGTTAAACACAAGTAATTTATATTTGACTGTCATACAAATGTTACAGAATATGAGCATACTTCACTTTGACTAGCTAATACTGTGAATAATTTACCCATTCATTTCCTTCCTATTTTAGGACACTTAAGTGTGAATGATAAAAAGGAATAACCTGTTCTAAAAGGAACTTGCAGAATCCTTGCAAGTTCCTTTTAGACTCTTGCAAGAACCAAAGGAGAAAAACTTCCTATCTCTCTCCTCCCTTACCCTCTCCAAGTAGTATCATATCTTACTTTGTATTTTGCTGGGCATTGTAAATCTCAAAATGGATCTCAAAGCTATTTGGCAGAATGCAACTCTAATATATATAAAAAATACAGATAAAGCCACACCCTCAACCTTATACATTATTTAAATTCTGTGGCAGCTAAATATTTAGAGAAACCATGGAAGACCTAATCATCTGCTTAAAACTAGTAAAATCTATAGGCTTTAATTTCACAGAAAATGAAAACCCTCCCCCGAGATTCTAGTTCATTGAACAGTTCCACATAAAGCTAATTCAACATTTTAAAAGATGAACATAAGTTTAGAGACATAAAGGACTTCAATTTTAATAGTGAAGTACTTTAAATATTAAGCACCAAAAAAATCCAACGTAAAACAAAGAGAGTATCACAATTTATTGGGTTAGCTTGAAATCTGACTTCCCATTTCTATAAACAGTTATTTTTTATCTCAAAGATTATTTTGCTATTTATTTTTAGAATAATAGCATCCTGTTCTTGTTGCATAAAGTACCAATGGCAGGAGGGAACAAAGCTTAGCCATTCTTCTTCTTTCTACAGCCTCAAATAGGCAATACTGCATGAAATGCTGGGCATCTACAGAGTACGGCTAATTTCAATTTTTAACTTCACAAAAGGTTTTAAAAAATCTAACAACTTTATTTACAGAAAAGAATGCAAACATACTAAAGACACACCTACCTCTATCAATCACTAACTAACACCTACTATCCCAAAACAAAAACAGTATTCTGTCCCCTATCACAAAAGTGATTCTGTCCCACAGATCACAAAAGAACAAAGAATACATGAACTGAGAGTGAATGTGCTAGACTGCTTGTAAAGCTGTTTTACTTGGCAGGAATACAGTTCAAAAAATCGCCTGTAAAAATATTCAACTGCCAGATAAAAGAAGAATAAAAAAGTCAAGGTAGAAAGCAATTTTTAAAAATCTCATGATCATTCCAGGCAATCAGCGTTTAGATTAGATTAATCCATGTGACTGACTCCTTTTAGTCACCTCAGCAGAAATACCTCCCTTCCAGTTTTTCATAGAGAAGACTACTCCTTATGGAGAAGGCTACAAGAATGGTTATACCCAGACTTTAAAAGAGAAGTAGAAAAGAAATCCAGAAACCCAAAACTAGATTCACAAGCTATACAGCCAAACATAAATAATGCAGTTTCCTATTCTTACATAACCAGATAACATTCATCGGATCATTCTTGGCTTGCTTCAAAGATTAATCTTAGAAAAGAACAGCTAAGGGATGAGCTTGCTCAATGATACTATGTTGTCAAAAAAGTTGAAGACATTTGCTGCATTCAATAGAACAAACAATCCATCAAATTGAAACATGCAATAGATAGTTCAGTGCTTCTCTATTACATAGTTTCTAAAGAATAATTTAGAAATGATCATGTTAAAGTCAATCCAATAGATATGTTGCTATATGTATTTGGGGAATGAAATTCTACATCAAGGTCTTTCCAGACCAATAATCATTAAACTACTGTAGCACTGATGTTTCATTTGGCTATTTTCCAAAACTGTGTTTGCAAAGAAAAGTTTAAAGAAGAAAAAAAAAGAAAAATATAAAGAAATAACGTGAAACTCACTAGTGGTCAAATAAATAGGTGGAGCACAATTAATACTTGTGTTTTATCAAAAATGAAGTAACACAAAATTCTGACGACAGTCTTATTTTGGAATTTCTAGGTGGTTAATTTATTACCATCATCATGGCAGAAGCTGCTCTTCAGAGAGATCTGAACTAATGGTCAAATGTGTCAAGGACTTCATGTACACAGGACAAAGGACTCTGAGAAAGCATCTGATCAAACTGCAAGGCAGCTAACAAAAGGGACACAATAGAGAGCAATGTGGAGAGATGTTAGCTCAGGCCAGAAGGAACAACACTTATACAAGACAGCAGTTATGCAGAACTGTAAGAGACAGTGAACACTACACAGCAGGAGGGAAAGCAAAAGTGGTACAAATTCAAAAGGTAGAAAGTGTGGAAGGGAGGTAGGGGGTAGGCAGGTAGAAAAATGTCAATCAGTAAGTTTATGTAGTACATCTAGGAAGATAAGTTTTCTCAAGAGTTCAAAAAGGAAAATAGTGCTGCCTAGGAGCAGCAAAGGAGCTAAAGTTCAATTGTTATAAATTCTGTATAGCATTAATACTTCAGACGTAGCCTGGATGTGACAGGACACAAGATAGTCATCATTCCTGAGATACCAACTGATAGGACGAAGAGAGAGAAAGCAAATGGGATACAGGTAAGGTAAGAAGCATACTGTCTTCTTAGAAGAAAATAATCTTGGCACTCGATTTAAGCTAATGGTGCAGAGATGTCAAAGACTATCCAGTTTTGCATATTGTGATTTTAAAAAAAGGAAAAGGGGTTGATGGAACAAGAGAGATATATTATGCTAACAACTCACTGCAGAAAGCAGGTGAAGGCACGCAAATGAATGAGATCACCCAAAACCAAGATGTGAAAGGAGCAAAGCCCAAGTTAGAATCCCATGAGACCCCTTATATGCAGGAGTGTAATGGGAATGAGCTGCCAAGCACACACTGAAAGAACATCTGGATAAGAAAAGCTGGGAAAGAGTTGCATCAACAACTATGTTGATTAATGTATCCTACAATTCATTGGCAGTCTAGACTGAAGAGGAAAACCTGCATATGCATGCTTACTACCATAACTAGGAAATTCCACAGGTTTGGGCATCTTCTGGATAGTAGAAATCACTGTTGGTCTGTGAATGTCAAGCACAAACAGAAGCTAACAGCATCTCTACTTTTAAATGCTTTCACCATGATAGGTTACTAGTGATAATCTAACTTGAGCTGCTCATCTTCTGATCATACTCTTGCACTTTAGTGCACACAATACTATGCAAGATACTCAGTTTTCTTCCTAAGACAGACTGGGTTAGGAAGACTAGACAATGAGACTACACTAAATTGGAAACAGCATCAAGGCAGTAAGGGAAAACTCTATTAAGAACAGACACAAATATGAGACACTAATCAGCCTAAGGTGATGCAGACATGCTTGATTCACTGTACCTGATGATTCCATGGAGACTTAAAAAAACCTCCTCAAATTATTATTTTTGCAAGGGATTTCATAAAAGTTGAAAGTTGGACAGATTCCATTAGATTTGTTGCCACACAACATTTTATCTATTTACCTAGTGGCGACAGTAAGCAAGTGCCATCTCTAAGGTCACTTCTTCAAAACACTTTGAGTGATTGACCTGGGAATGTTAGAATAACTCCTGTCCTCACTTACTCAATCATCTCTGCTTCTAAGAAGAAACTTCATGTTTGAAATTGCACTTACTCAGTTCTAATGTTTGCTAACAATCAATCATGGAATTTTTAAATAGGGAAAAAAGCATTTCATCTGCAACATATCTGTAACGATTGCAAAATACTATGAATAAAACCCACACATGCATACATGACTGTATATTAAACTGGGGCCCTGCTATCAGAAGTGGAAGTCGATTTTACACTGGAACCTCTGAAGTATCCGAGTTCATTCACATAGTTACATTAAGAGTGATTTAACAAGTATGTATACATACAAAGGAACAGTTTAATGTTCACTTCCTGCTCTCCTAATATTTACTCATATTAAATTATTTCCTCATATTTCTCCTCTTTTCTTTTTTCCAGGCACCAACCTGGCACCAATTAGCTTTGTACATGGTGGAAAAGCATTTAATATTCCAAAATACGCAGAGAAGTAAGAGAGGCAGATACTATCTTACAACCATATCTCCAGCTTGAAGTCTACTAAACACATAATTTTACTTGAAATGCAAGAGTAAAAGTAATCTGACATATTTTCCAACATAGTGTCTTAGAAAATCAGACTCTGGAATCTGGGCTTCTATGAAGATCCTTGAGAAACAGTGCTCAGGAGGTACTTAGAACATAAAAGATGGTGTTGGGAGTCATGGACTTACTTTACATATAAATCCAAATGCCTCGGGAAATCTATTTTGCCAGCAAGAATCTTCTGATATATACCAAATGGATTGTCATCAAAAAATGGAGGAAACCTATTTTAATACAGCAAATTTTTAGAGGTTAGAAAAAGAATTTCTAAAAATTTTATAAACAGTACTATGGCTTAGTAATTCCCTTCAGAAAACATTGATGATGCCCTACCAAAAAGAACTATATAATCAATCAAATAGTAACTTGCAGAGTTACTTGAGTTAAGGCTGCTATTGCAAAACAGAAAACATTTTTCTATGAAAAACATCAAATACATAATTAAAATTAAAGTATTACAAGAGAGATTTTTGTTACTTTAATACAGAAAAATATCAATTATGAAACAAATTTTCAGTGTTAAAGTAAAAAAATGTTTTGCCTTTATCTATAAAACCCAAGCGTATACTTTTGAAAACAGCATTACCATTTTGTATCTTGTCCTGTAACTGCAGACATACCCTTATTCACTAGTTTCTATCTAAAGTGTCAAAGGACCCTCATATGAATAGACTGTCCAGTTGTTATTTATTGTACTTCTTGAATTCAAGTATGCTTTGTCAGAGAAGGTTTGAAACAGACAGACTGTTCAGAACCTGAAATTCTCTCTGAGTGAGGCTGTCTTTCTGTGTTGGACAGATAAAAATACTTACTTCATAATCTTTCCAAGATGATCAGTAAATCAAGATGCAATTAAAATTCTATACTTACTATTTCCTAGAGTGTTCTTCATGAAGTTATGAGCTAACATAGAGACTACTTCTTGTCTTGTAGGTACAGTAAGAACTGAGATAGTTTTCAGTTGTGCTTCCTTTGTTAGCATAACACTGATTACTGCAAGAGGCTAAGAGTATAGGTGCATCAGTATGGTCAGTATAAGCAGCTTAGCCCAAGTGCCATCAGGTTTTTGGAGTGGCAGTCAACTTTTTAGAAGTTACCACAGGAAACCTTTTAGGGAAATGGAAAAACTAACTACCCATTCACTAATCTCTGTCCCACTTTGACTTCTGCAACAGGACCAAAGCATGACTCTTATTATGCTTCTCTCTCAAAACCCCTACAGGACAGAAAAATAGGGATTTTGAGTATCAACCATATTAAAAATGTCCAACCACTATGACAGTCCAATGTTTAAAATATTTTCACATCTCCCTAACGTTTTATACCTCCTTTCTAAGAGAACTTAACTGCGTGTATACACACACAAATACAGTGCTGGTGGCTGTGGAAATCACTGGTAGCAAAAAACAAGGGTGAAAATGATGTTTCTTCATCTCACATTCTTTCATTCATTTTATGCTACTCAAACTAGCTATTTCCTCAACAAATACTATACATTATTTTCATTATGTAAGCATTTTCAGAATTAAGAAGTTCTTCATTATTCAGCTGATGTTCAAGTGGATTAGCATTTCCTTTGAAATACTGTAAAATTCAGCCACAGACAAAACCAAACTCTGCCAGAATAGTTAGTTAAAGCTCTCTATGCATAAGGTATAAAAGGTAATACTTCAAAGCACAGAAAAGGATGAAAAAACTATCTGTTTAAGGAAAGACTAAAGAACATTTGTTGGTGTTAAGAAAGCCAGAGTAGTTTCATTATGAAAAAATGAATAGCCTCAGTTAGAAATATACTGGAAAATACAAGAATCTCAGAAAAAAATATTTGTGTTTTTATAAACTCCAGTTCTGACACTAAGGAACAAGGCAAACATGATAAATATTTAGCAAGTATAAAATTTTCCCACACCAGAAAGATTATCACATAAAGTTTCTTTTTCAATCAGGTAACATTATGTCTTTCCCATTCTCCAAAAAGCAAGGTGACAAACAGTACACTCAATTTCCAATTTTGTATTTGTTATCACATATTAACATCTATAAATGCATAAAGCAATTAGAATGAGACTTTGTAACTACGTATAACAAAAGGTGCCAGCTGTAGCAAGCAGATTAATCTGAAATGCAGGGTTCTTTCCTCCATCTCCAAACATTCTGTACACTACTGACATGTGAAATCAAGAGGAGTAAGAAGTATGCATAAGTTTTTACATATTTACCTATGTTTAAATTGTTCTTTGCTTTCCCACTTTGAAAATCTGAAATTACCATGTCTAGAATTCTTGAGAGAAATTTAAATCAGCCTCAGCTATGTAATAATTTAATGGCAATACTGATTAAAGTGCATTTGAATTGTATGCAAAATGAGAACAGCTTTGAAAGATTATATAGTTTTCTTATGGACAAACCAAAACCAACAGCACAGATTTTAGACAAAACAATGCCAAGTATTGTGCTGGAAGCTACCTAATAAATCAACAAAACCCCCCTTCAGTTTCAGACTGTCTTCACGCCATAACACAAATACAAACAGCTGCCTTTTTTCCACCAACTGAAAAAAAAATTATAAAAATCCCTGTATATGGGACAACAGCTGCAAACCATTCCTTTTGTTAACCAATGCATAACAATGGCAGTGACATTGGTCTCAAAGAGAACAGATAGTTTTTAGCACGGAAGAAGAGAAGTTGTAAAACCTCAAGGGAAAAACACATAGGTCAGAGTATGAAACTGTAGACAGAGACCATTAGCTACCTAAAACGATAGACCAGTGCTTCACATATGACCACCAAAGGAAAAAAAATACCAACACAAAGCTCTTATAAAATGAGAAAATTCAGTTAGCTACGTGTCTCATGACAGTACAATATGACCTAACATATCTAACGTTAAATAACAAGTATATTTTCCTTTATGGTAGATTGGAACAGAAAACGTTTACTCAAAATCAACAGGTCTTTCAACTCTTTTATTGACAGTTTGTTTAGCTTGTTTAGATTAACTCTATGAACTGGATATTACTAATCTGTTCTGTAAAGATTTCTTCTCATTCCTGGTTCTACTTGTTCTTTCTCTTACCCCTTCCTATATTTTACTGTCTTAAACCTAAATGGGACCTTGCCTTAAATCTAGTATGTGCAGAACTGGAATTCCATGGGCCCCTAGAGAATAAATTAGAGAAATAAGACACTGCAGAACAGGAAAGTGTGGTTTTGTTTGTTTGTTTTTAGAAAGACCATTTCCTGACACACATATCTACCAATTCTTTTCAATTGCTTTTGGGGTTCAGAGAGAGTAACTTCAGGAAATAACTACCAAATGTCTTAAGTTATTCACTTGCAAACAATATGTCCTGCAAACCTGTCTGTCTTGCAGTCAGGTTTTGTTCACCTTCAAATAATGTTCATATTTCTTAAATCTTCTTTGAATTTCAAGGGATAAAATTACCTAGGACTGTTTTTGCACTAAAAGCCTTGATAGCAAATATCAAGCTGCATCTTCAGTTGGTGAGGAAATACATTTTAAAACATTACTGCCAACAACAGCAAAAAGCTGACAAAATGCTAAATGTATATGCCCCGTATGACAACCTGCCCTCCTAAAGAAAACACACAGAAGTCACAGTCTGTGCCCCCTTCAGTCCCCCAAAACCCCAAAATCTTAAAAATCCTAAGCAAGTAGCATCAATCTACAGCCCCTCTTCAAATAAAAACCCAAACAAAACCCAAACAAAACCAAAATCTCCAAATAAAAAAAGCCCAGACAAACAAACTTGGGTGGAATCCCTATCCCAGCTTGGATAAAAAACCCCTAAAAATAGCATCCAATCATTACCAAGTGCATGTCTACACAAATACTGTTGTAAAAACTGTTACAAAATCACTTGCAGACCACAGCTGCTCTGTCAATCAGCCTATATAAGATCCCAGTTGCCTTTTAGAAATGTGTGATTTATCTCTGTTAGTTAAGAGTCTCTATAGCCAAAGTGTTTATATTAAGCTTGGGGGAATCCAGATCTCATCACTTGAGATGAATAGTATCAGGACACAGAAGATCCTATATAGAAATGGTTGCAGCTGCTCCATTTTTTAATGAAGACCATGTAACAGTCACACTTCAGTAAAATATACAGTGGTCATACTTTGATGCCCTGCAGTCTTGAGGCCTCACTGACTCCAGAGATGGGCTCTTGCTTGACTATCACCTGTAGTCAGTATGGTAACTTTGGAAACCATGTTTCTATTACTGCTTGAGTAGAGAGAATCCTACCAACATCTCTGTAAGGTACAAAAAGGAAGATGCCCAGTATCTGCTTACACTGAGACCACACAGCCAGCAGTCCCACCAAAACCCATGGCAGGAAGGTAAATCACTCAGACTACAGCTGGGAGACTGCAGCACCTTGCACTCATATCACAGCACCAGACACTTTTAGCTACAGTCTTCATGCTGCCTAGGACTAAGATTAGTGGCAACAAGGCTGCTGGGAATCTCCTGCTCCTTTCACCCCTCTGAGAAGGATTCCCTTGATCAACTTGGGCCGCTCACAGTCACAGGGAGCACTGAAAGAGAGGCGAGGCCTGGCCTCTGCACAGATCAGCCTACACAAATAACGCCGCTTTATTAGACCAGTCAGCCAAGCCTGCCTGGGTCAGTAGGGAACTATTAGTACATTTTAATGCTTTTTCTGTCCTGAAATTGCTTTTGAGATTCAAAGGAAATGCATATGCAAGCTTTGAGGACATTAAGAAGCAAGCAGTGAGCAGCAATGCTGTCCTGGGGTAAAGTTTTGATGCATTTGGGTGGACTTCTTCATAGCAAACACACACGATGGACCAGAGCTCTGAAGCGATCATCCATCAGGGGAACTGTGCTCAGACAATCTGATGAGCTTGTTCAAACACCAGAAAAGTCACCAAAGTTACTGTGAGCTGACAGTACTTTATAGAGAAAAGGAAAAATAAATCCTATGAAACCCAAACTGATGAAATATACCAAGTTTCTTCTGAAGCTGTTAAGGTCTTGCTTTCATCTGCCTTTCTTTGACTGCACCAACCATGATAAACGCAATTTCTTTCAAAATTCCCACTTTTTTTCTCTCGCAAGAACTTTCAAAAGATACAGCCAAGATAAAAAACAAGGAAAAACATACAGATGCCTTGTTCAGTACACAAGCCTAAGACTTAAAATCAGAAACAGTTAATTATGTTAATGCCAGAAAGATGCTCTTCAGTTTGAATTTGCATCTTTTGGAAATATTGCTTATCAAGCAAACTCCAAAACACCAAAAGTAGCATTTGAGCAAACTGATTTCCAAATAGACCTTTTAAGCTTCTCCCTGTTCTTTTTTTTTTTATTTAAAGAAAACCAGTGCTCAGTAGTAGTACAAGCTGTATTAATAAAACTCTTCCTACGTGCCACTAAGCATTTTTACAGACTAAAGCTCCTGCTGCAAATACTATTTCAGTATTACAGAAATTAATTACAGAAGTTTCAAAGCAAACTGGTAGGCCTCTTCTTCACCCTTTAAATATACAGGATTTTTTGTATAAAAATCTAAACTTCACAAAACCTTAATTTCCAAAACAGATAAGGAAAAGAACAGCTGTTAAAAAATTCTCAAGTAAAAACAAACAAACAAAACCAACAACTTAAAAACCTAAGAAGTCCTAGTAACAACACTGATATATGTTCTTTTGTACAGCTTCCCAATTCCTTTCTTCAGGGGCAGGAATGGAACTGGTGTATCAGTAAGAACTGTAGCCCAAATTTGCTATTCTGAATATAGTAAACAGAACTAGCAAAGAATCCTGTATTACTGTATTAAATAATATTGCTGTGATAGAGTAATCATGGTCACTTACCCTGACAACATCTCAAATATAAGAATTCCTAGGGCCCACCAATCCACAGCTCTTCCATGGCCTTTGCTTTGTATAACTTCTGGTGCAAGGTACTCAGGAGTGCCACAGAGCGTCCACGTCCTGGGAGGAAAAGAAGAAAAAAACCCACAAAACAAACAACAAAATCAGGCTGAAGTGAAACTGAAATAACATTAATAGAAAAAACCAAACACACACATAGGAATTACCCAACATATACCTATGTATTTATTGTACATAGGAAGAAGAGAAAAAGAAAGGTCTCTCTCTACAAGATCTAAAAAGACTGCTTTGATGATGTTCTCCAATTCTCCTGTAACAGAGATATACAGAAGTTAAGAAATTTCTTGGTTGCAGGAAATATCTGTGCACTGAGTTTCCTGACTGCTGGTATGGTACTCTATCCATTAGGCTATGTGTAGCTTTGAAATTACAAACAGTGGTTTTCAGCCTGTGAGCTGCAGAGCCTGAGAGTTAACGGACTACTTCTGACAGGCTCAGCAAAAGGAAAAATTATTGGCCCTTTCCAGCAAAAGTAACGATTTTTGTTTAGAAAGAAAACATAAGGAAGAGGGAGAGATAAGAAAGCAGTAGTTTAAACCAGTAAATAGCTGCAGACATAAGTAAGATTGATTTTATAATCTAAGTAACGTTTCTGAAATGTTTACTGAAATGTAACCTGTCATCACTTCCACAATATCCATTAAAAGGAAAAAAATTATATTTTAACTATTTAAAATATTTATAAGGTGCAGTTAAGCAAGTGTGAGATACATAAATAATACTATTTTTTATGTATTTTAATGTCATTTTTAGTCATAGTTTTCTTAACACAGGCTCAGGATATAAAAATGTTATATTACTACCTAACTAAAATGTGTATTTCAAGCTGTATAAATCCATGAAAAAAACTGTAGCTAAGCAATAAATGTTTACAAAGACCAAATTACAATTTGAAACAAAGAATATACTGAAACCAAATTTCAGAAACGTGAACTTTTCTTTGTAAAAATACCCATGTAGAATTCACATGGCTTCACCACCTTTACTTTTGTTTAAAACAGCGCTAGAGAAAACAATGTGCCTTCATTCTGAATAAATTACACTTTCCTAATAGCAAGTCAGAAGATGAATCTTTGAAAAAGTGCTCACCAATTCAAGAGGATGAAATAACAGCACAGAATATGAAAGAAAAAAGCATACTGCATTTTAAGAGTTCCAGTAAGATATGACAAAGAATATAGTCACAAAATGGTCACTGCACACAATTTCTAACTTGCAGCAAAAGAAACTAATTGTTTTTGTGAGTGCAGCAAGATTTTTCTCAAATTAAACTGGTAACATGGTACTGAACAAGAGCATTCAGATGAATAGCAATCACCTTTAGAAGTAATGCATAGTCCTTTCAACTTCCAGTTTTTCCTACAACTGTTCTGCTAAACTTAAACTTTTTTTTTCCTAACCGTAAATAGACATTCAAGTTGTACCTTGTGCAATATCAGACTGTCAACATTTATTTTTTTAAAAAAGATTAAATATTGCATTTTATTGGGATTGCAGGATTATTTTAAACAGAGCTTTTGGATGTTTTTTTCTTGCTTTCCTTTTGCTTGTTTTTTTTTTTTTTTTAAGCCTTAGCCTTGGTTCATAAAAATACTTCAGATTAAGGAAGAGGAGCTGTACAGTCAGTCAAGACTTTAAATAAAGATTTATGATGCACAGAATTGAATTTCTTTAAGCTTGATTTTAATATGGTAAAAGTTAAATTACTTCAGCTAAACTGTAAGAATGTGTTAGACACACTATGCACCTGTGTGCTCCATGGTTCTTGAAACTACATTCATTAGTGTAAAGAATACATTTTTTCTCATAAAAGGGTGGCATAATTTTTACTGCTAGAAAATATAAACTCTCATTTTTCCAAATCAAGCATACTCAAGAAAATTCTTACATACAGCACTGCCATCTAGCAGTCACCTAGGTCAGGATTAGGTAACTAAGAAAAACAGCAAACCTTTGTTTTCTTTTAAAATAAAATAGTCATGTGTCCCCCAAAATTTAAAAAGCTGTACTACAATCCATCATATGAATTTTTATTCATACTGATTTAGCCAGCTCTGCAAACGAAATAGTTGCCAGTTTTACTGTATTTGGGAAGAAGGGCTGTACAAATAAAGCAGACAGGGCAGGCATGCTCCTTTTAATGGACAAGGTTTGCAGAACAATGCCCCACAATGGTCATCCTTTCCTCTTCAAAAATTGCTGACATTATAAATGGGCAAGTTCAGCAAAGATGCAGTCTTTGGTGGTTTTCATCCCTTAGCAAGGTCATTTACATACCAAAAAAATCAGTCTAACATTTGATCATGACTTCTAGGACCCACAGAATTTGCAGGTGAAAATGTAACTAAAATGACCCTATACAGGTTAATAACAAGATCTTTTTTATTCAAGCAAAACGAAAACCACAAATTAAGTAAAGGCCAATGTAACTTGAAGTCCCCTAGCTGCCCTAGGAAATAAAATTTATTACCTCCAGCAGGTCATCTACCCCTCTTAATTTCAATCACGACATTTATTTTTACAACTATGGAAAAAATAGGAAGAAGCTCAAATTATTTTCAAACTGTGTATTTGTGCCATAAGATCATGACTTGTATCTCCTCTTTTGTTAGTCATGAAACAAACTAGTATTTTGGAAAACACATCAAGTAAATTTTATAAAAAGAAATTGTCTTAAGTATTTTTTTTTAATCATTACTATTTCATGACTGTTGCACATTTATCCAAAAATAAATTATAAAGCAGAAAAATAAGAATAGACTGTTTCCTCCAAACTGCTACAAAGTCCACGGCTCTGCATTTTTGAGATAAAAGTTGAAATAGAGGTAAGAAATAGTTGATAAGGTTGAAAATGTAATTTTAAAATGTGAAAACAAAACAAAGACTGTACTCTGGTCCCAAAGATAAGCCATGAAATAATATTTGTGGGACTTGTTAACAGTATTCTTTGAAGAAGTTAAGTTTGATGGTTAACATATTTTAGCATTCTATGCCAGTCAGAATCCACTTCTGTAGTCCCTGACAGGTTTCTCACACATGAGCCAATGATTAACAACGATGTCCTTTTTGGTATTCTCTTCAGGAAGTTTCTGCATACTTATATGCAATGGAGACTGTTCTCTTTCCAGCCTACAAAAGTTTGTCCTTCAAGACATTCTTGCTTCTACAGTAACAAATAATATACTTTGCAAATAAGACTTGCTGTGTCTTGTTTTGTTTTTCTTCTCTTCAACTCACTCTGAAGAACATTCACAAGGCACATCCAGCTTAAGCAGCAGTGCAGAAGTAGCCCAAATATATTTAAGGTTAATCACTTCTCAAGTTTCTAGGAAGACTCTCACAGTTTAAAATTATTTATTCTTTTTAAGGAATGTAAACTGAACAAACTAAAATTAACAGTGAACAACATTCCCAGAAACACGTAGAAAAATTAAAATAATGAAAAACCTAACTTTACCTAAAACTTTCATAACATTTTGAGTGAAATCTGTGCATAAAAAAATATAAAAATATATGAAGTTTAGTTTTGTGCTTCTCTGAAAGAACACAGAAATTATAAAAAAATCCATTAAAAAAAACCCCAAAACAAAACAAGTGAGAAAGATCAGAAACATGTTTAATGAACATACTATACCCAAAAAGTGGGATATGCTTTCCAGAAAAAGAAAGGTCTAAAATTGTGATGGCTAAGTTCAAAGCAGATCCCTTCTACATCCTTCAGTTAATAATCATGTATAAACATCCCTTCCCCATCTTTTTTCTTGACACTGTCCGTTTTTTAAAATAGTGACACATCTATTTTATGTGAATGTACTTACAAGAAAATGAAAAGGTTATTAAGTCTTCAGTCAAGAAACACCAACGTGGAAAAGAAAATAAATAAACAGCAGCTGGGGCTAAGACACTGTTTTGGAAAAAAAATTAGAATTTTTAAAAGTGCACTATGACCGAAAAGAGAAGAACAAGGATAAACAGAAGAACATATCAACAAGGAACAGAAGAGGAGAAAACCTCCTCTTATTCCTTTTTCTCTAGGAAAAAAAATATATATTAGAGTCTAGCCCTTCAGAAGACATACTAATAAGAGGTAAATATGCAGGCTGCTTCCCCACAGTGGGAACATGAGCTATGAGCCAGCCACTCTCTCTAAAGAGCAGCTTTATTGTAGATGGACATGGTGAACAATTCACACTTTAACACATGGTAATGAGAAGAAAGGAAATGTGCACAGAAAAAACTCAGTTAAGCACCTGCAGAATCAGTCATGGGGAACATTACGTATCAAGAATATGTAATTGTACTGAAGGTCTTCTGCAGACCATGGTTTATTTTACGTATCATGTCTTCTCTTCTCTAGAAATACATTCGTTGGTACTAAGGGGCAGGCTTCCTCACAGCTGTTTGAAAAACATACATTTTGTTTTGTTTTTGTAATTCATATACACTATATATATGTATACACATATACACATACTCACATATATACACACTAGGTTCACACGTACAGATGTCTGCCATGCACAACAATGACAAAACATCTCCTATACTTTGTTGATCAAATAATCTATGAAACAAAATAACCCACTGGAGTGCATTAGTGGACAAATTGCTGACAACTGTGTATTTTTGACAGTGACAAAACCAGCACTGTGAAAACGACTACAGCTAGTGGGGAGGTTACTATGTAGTTCCAAAAAACCCCTCCAAAATCAACACAAAAAATGAAAACAGACTTGGAAAACCATCTGCGTTGTAACTGGTAAAGTCCTTGCTCCTTCCGAGTTTATGTTCTGTATTTATATTACTTGTACATTTACAGACAAATCAGTTACAAACATAAAACTACTATAGGATTCTATGATCCAATTCAACACAAACTGATCAACTTCACTGCCCTCCAGTGATACGGGATGCAAAAAAAAAATTAAAAACAGTAGTGATAACTTGTTTTGATGTCCTAAAATGTATTCGAACAAATTTACTCTTATAGATCTACCTTCCACATTGAAAAATATGTGAACTGTCACCTTATTTAAAGGTTACGTCTGTTGTGCCTTAAAATCACAGAAATCCAAATTAAGAATAACCACTAAGTGGCAGCACCTACATGTAAAAAAGAAAGTATGAAAACGTCTTATGATGACATTGTCCTACTTTCTTACACGGAAGTAGCCTTACCTTTTCCTGCAAAACGTTATTTTGGTTTAAAAACAAAATATAAAAAGAAGCACCAACATTTGTACACACTAACCTATTGCCAAAGCAGCATCAAACAGGTAAACAGATGAGTGAAGAGGATGAACACCTATTAAACATCTAACTTGCTTACTAGGCTGCCTCAACTAGAACAATCAGATGTGGTCTCCCTCACGAGGTGGCCCAAGGGCACGATACTAAACCTTGTCACACCACTTTTCTAATATGACAGGCTAGTTTATTCCTCCTTTTTTCTGACAGCGATAGCTCTCTCTTCCTTTTAAGAACATGTATTATAATCTTGGAAGAGTAGTTGAAACAGAGAGGCCAGAGAAATCACTGGGGGGAAAAAACCTCTGCATTATCAAAAAGTTTACATATGCTAGTAAAGTGGACATAAGGCTGACAGTTCTGGAGAAGTTACAGTTAAATAAATCACTTCTGCTGAAGCAGCGTTTATTGTTTCTGTCTAGATTTTGCAGTTTCTTTTCAGCAACAGGCTAGTGAAAACACAGTATCCAGCTTTAAAATGTTATTCTCACGTTTCAAAAATCTCTCTAAAAGAGAGATAATATATCAATAAATCAATTAATAAATAAATATCTCAATATCTCATAGCACTTCACTGAATTTCCTTTTTACAAGATGATTGCTGAAAACTTATACAAAACTACTCATATAAAAATATTTTTCTACAGTAGCTTATCTGTCATATGGCTTCTAGTTATACCTGAGGTGAAAATACCTATTGGATTCCATGCAGCCATTTTAAGATGAACATTTCCTTCATATTAAGGGATTTGACACATGTGAACCACATATAGTATTAAGTGAAAAGCTGAGATCTGAAAACAAACTTTTTTTCTTCCAACTGTTTAAAGTAAAAAGTGATTACCATAACAAAAACCTACTCACCTATCCACCAGCTTTTTAGCAAATCCAAAATCGGTAAGCTTGATATGTCCTTCTTTGTCTAGTAATATATTTTCAGGTTTTAAGTCTCTGTAAACTATTTCTTTGGAGTGCAGGTATTCTATTGCACAAATAATTTCCGTAGAGTAAAACAGTCCTGTGCTGTTGTTGAAGCGCCCCATGTTGCGCAGGTAACTAAAAAGTTCTCCTCCTGGCACATACTCCATTAACATATATAAAAAACGTTCATCGTGGTTGGTCCAAAATCTGTAACAAAAATATTATTTTATCAAATAAACAAATTATCCCTCTGATTTGCTTAAGAAGTGAATTTCTGTAAAATTATCTCTGTTGCCCCAACTATGTACATAATTAATTTATGGTTTCTGTTCCACAAATACTGAAATCCCAAGAATCTAGCAGGATTATGTAACAGACATTTAAGAAGCGGATTTCACTGGAAAAGTAAACCAAATAGTTCAGGATGCACAGCACTGGTGAAGAAAGAAAATCTAACTGATAGACTCCATTGCATGGTACAAAACAACTGACTTAGTACACTGCCAGTCTGTGAAGACCAGACAATTCTTCCACACCTGACATTTTAATTAATTAAATCTTGTCAAAGTGACGGGGGGTGAGCAGAATCTGCTTTTGTAAAGATGTACATGACAATATGTTCAAAACCAGGAGAGCAGAGAGCTCTCTTTCTCCCCTCCTATCCCTTCCTCCCCAGAAATACACGACCTCAACTAAAGTATCAGATCACAATGCTTGGTCTTATGTGTTACCTTTAATAAAAGCAACAGGACAGCAAAAATGACAGCAAAACAAGATTTAGTTTTGTACCTCAGAATTTACCTAGTGATAAGTGCCTTCCATTCCTCAGACTGTTGCCTTTAATTTAAGAACTATTATTGTGGTACATTCATGACTAGATGCAGCAAAGAGCAGTTAAGGAAGAAAGAAAATAATTTCAAATGGTTCATTACAAAATACAGGAAACTTCTCTTGCTTATTCCCCAAAACCAAGCTGTTTTTCTTTCTACCCACTTTAAACAGCTCATATACCACACACCCAAATGTAACTCAACAGTTAACAAGAAAATAAGTATCTGGGAACATCCTGAAGAATAAAGAATATTCTATCATTTTAAAACAAACAGCTATTCCTATTACTATGATAACAGATAAAGAACACTGTATCCCTGCCTACTTTATTGATGCAATAGTAGTTACTTTAGCTTCTAGTAACTGCTTTTGCAGTACCACAAGAATGGAAAGATCAAGTATCTTTTTCTTAGTTTTTTGGGTTTTTTTTCCTTCACTAGCTGGTGCTTAATCAAGGCATAGAGCCTCGAGAAAGATAAGCAGAGCAAACTGAGCTCCCAAACTCGTAAGTGACTTTTGCTCAGTAAGATTTTCTTTCTTGATACCAGTACTGAGGCAACCAAGAAAACGAGACAGACTATCAGACATCAGCAACAGTTCCTCCATTCCTTCAAAGTGATGAAGAAAGCAGAGCTCAGGCTTGCCTTTTGCTTTTATGGTACTACTTCCCTATCACAGTTATCAACATCATTAATTGGCTATTGATGATATTCACAGTATCTTTATTGTCTACGTACAAACACTCTTGAGACATATTTTAAGTAGTTAGACAAAGCTGCACCTACAGTAAACAAAGAAAGAGGAATGAGAATGAGCAAAATAAAGCAAACCAGATATTTAAAAAGACATGTACAAGAGAGAGGAAGGGAAAAATCTGACAAATACAGAGGAAAAAAATGGAAGACCTAGACCATCTAAACACAGTATTTTTACTGGAATTAATTTTTTAAAGAACTGACTCTTAAAGGTTTGTCTATCCACAAAAAAATGGACACTTTATTTGATATATATGAAAAAAAGCGAAATAAAGAACTTCAATATTTGCAATACAGATTGTTTAAAGTAGTATTTTAGTACAAAAAGGGAAAATATCACAGAAGTTGTGACTAGAACAATATGCATGGTGTCACGTAACGTTATAATTCAGCTTCACCTTGTGAACCTTGGATGCCATTATGAACTCTGACAAGCTAATAACCTATGTTAACTTATAGGACTATAGAAGACAGTTGATTTTTATTAATTCTTGTTCTTTTGGAAAAAAAAAATCAAAGATACATGTCAAAATTACAGCACAATATGAACTGCTGCACCCACAGAAACATGACACGTCACTCAAACATGTCACTAGAGCATGTCTAGTCTAGGGGTCTCCAGTGACCAGTTATTGCAAGAGCACCAAACAAGCATTTCCAGAAAACAGTTTAAAGTAGACAAATAACTTCAATTTCTACAGAAAAACAGGACGTCCCTATATGCAGGAAAGGCATTGCTCAAAAGTAACAGGAAAAGGAAAAAAACAATCTCATTAAAAAATCTTTATATATAGAAAGACATAGAAAGGGTGAACACCAGAAATAAATTACATTCAGCATTACTTTAAAATTCTGCATCATAATGCTAAAAAAAAAATAGTCTTACGCTGCACGTATTTCTTGTTTTGCAACCAGAGGAAGAGACTATTCATGTTTAAGATGGTGATGTGAATTGAAAATATAAAACCCAAACCATGTAGATAACACAATTCAAAGGCATTGAAACAGAGCTATATAGAAAATTTTCCCCCTTTTTGCTGATTAATTTGAGTCACAGAATTCATGGAAAAAAAGCATGTATTGGGCAGGGGAGGAGGCAGCTGAAAAAAACTATAAGTCACACAAAAAGCTGCAGAAAGTTCTATTTGTCATACAGTCAGTGATAATTGTCCATGAATGCTTGCTTAACCTAAAACACACAAATATTAACGTGACTTGAATTTTAACTACCTCATTTCATCTAGGTTGCTTTGCCAAGGGACAAAGGCATCACATGGACAATAGCACAGCTGATGCAGCATCCTCATTGACCATGTCAACAAAAAAGGTAGAGTTAGAAGACGTGAAGAATATTTGCCTTGCACACAAGTGAACTTTCATTTGAATAGTGTCCTTACTTTGGTGATTTTAAAAATCTGACTTTTTGAATATAAGGCATGAACAAAATCCAAGAAAACTTATCAGTTTGGATTTTTGATCACTTCTGTGAGGACAAGAATCCTCACATTCCTGTCTCTGAATTTTTACTCTAGTTTCTCTGTTCCCACACTTGTTGCCCTGTTCCAGATGCACACATGTACCAGGATGTTTTTTTTGTTTGTTGTTTTTAGTAGGGGGTTTTTTTGTGGTTTTTTTTTTAATAATTTATGTATGTACATAGATATACATATAAAACCCTGCTCCCCCAGTTCTCCCCATTCTTTAACCAGCCTAACCAGATGTACTCGGCCTCTCCAGTTTCCTTTCCTGCATGCATCTCAAACTCCACATACCCTAGAACTCATATAACCAATACTATGCCACACACAGGATTTCTGAACACTGGCTGAAAACTGAAAGCATCATGATGCTGGAAAAAGCAACAGCGCACGAGGGGAAAAGCCTCCTCTTGCAGGGCTCTTTCCATCTTTTGGATGACTACCATGCTTTTGCCTCTTCTCTTCCCTCTGATCATTTCTTAGACCTGGGAGGAGGCTGTACACCCTGCAGCTAGAGATTTACTAAGGCTAATTTTATTTAATTTTATGTAAAACTGATAAAGGCAGGTAAACACAAAACAAATCTTGGTCAATGGTCTTGTATCCTTGCATGAGAACATATAAATGGAAATTAGCTGTTGAATTACCCAGAGGTTTAGTTATCCCATTAATAGATACAGACTCACATTCACAAAAGGTATTGTGCTGTGAATACAGAAGTATGATGCCTTCTCTCCTTAACTGAGGGATCCTGGAGATCATTAGAATCACCACAACTCCACTAAAAAAAGTAGTCTTCATGAATTGCGTTTAAATCATGTTTCTCAATAGGTTCCCTCACTTAACCTCAAGCAAGGGAATAACAAAGCCCAAGAAATGCTGCAGTCATTTAAACTCTTTAAAAATAACGTTTACAAAAGTAAATTTCACCAAACTTTTCAAAAAGTAGATATTTAAATCTAATTAGTTCTTTATTTAGATATATACAGGACATATATATGTAGAAATACCTCTTTTCTTGACATTCTAACATCAAGAATCATTCTAGAAATCATTTTGATGAGCCAATCCTAACATTTCTTCATTAGTATTTTCCCCTCACTTCAGAAAATTTCTCTTCTACAGTATGAAAATAAGAGACAGAGTAAAGCCTATAATAAATTTTCTTAAATGTTTCAATTATGCTTATTGATTTTCAATTCTTGATTTTTCTGTAATAAATATTTTTGTCTGAAATCTATTTCTGTCTAGATTACATAATGCTTGGTGTTGGTTAAGTACATAAGAACTTGCAGTGAGACTCTGGAACACTTTAGCTGCACTTTACATATGAGTTAAAGGAATTAAAAAAATACTACAACTTACAATCTGATCAAAAAGGGGTGGTTGACTTCTTTCAAGACTGACTTTTCATTGTGCACATGTTGCTCTTGCTTCAGTCTAATAACATCAGGAATGCTCATTACTTTCAGTGCAAAGTAACGTTTGGCCATTTTTTCCTTCACCAGATGAACACGCCCAAAGGTACCTGTGCCTGAAAAGTCAAAGAATAAACATCAACTTATTGTAAAAAAGAAAAAAAGCAAAGATGATTTACTAAATGAAAACCTACAGGAACTCAATTCCTGGTTTGTTTGTTTCTCATCAACATAGAAATATTATATTTTTTACCTGTTTTCACACATATTTTTTTTCTTGGGATTTCTCAATGAACAATGGTTCATTGAGAAAAATAACAGCACTGTGATACTGTCACTTCGGATAGATACTGGAAGCATTTCTTGCAAAGAAGAGAAGTGGTCCTGAGAAAGGGTAAGAGAGTTGTATAAAAACCAGAAGTATGTAATATATAAGATTCAAATGTAACCGATATAAATGAAACAAGCAAAACTGTTCTCAAGTGCAGAAGAAAGGCTGGGAAACACTCTCTTAACTTTCAGAGATCAGTTTTAATTCAGATCAAGCGAGGAAGGGTGGGATAAACTCAGAACTGGCACTCAGTTTATTATATCCACAGTGTGTGGCATAAAAGAAAGTAACCAAAACCATCACAGACCAAGAATGCAACGTTCAATTGTAATGGATTTAATAATTCCTCAACACAAAAACGACTTAATTTTCCATATATTATTTATTAAAACAAGGTAGCTAAAAATCAGAGTTTAAAATGTAGGAATTAATAATATGAAGAGTATAGAATATACAAAGATGGCAACAACTAAAAAATTTCAAAATATTTATCTACCAAAGTTCATTGAAAACAGCTGTCTGCAATTAATTCAGGTGAGGAGATTATTCACTTCAATGTGCACAGAGAGGTGCAGTGATTGAGTAGGATAAAGTGATGGGAAAAATACTTAAAAGTTGCTAACGCATCTAAAAACAAATTTAAAAAATTCTGTTTATTGTGCAGCATTGTTATATTACATGGAAACTAGATTTTAAACACGATTTTTATAGTTAATGTACTCCTTCAATTCACTCTTATAAAAGGAAAATAAAAACACAGTATTTTAAATAATGTATTATGCATTTCTTTATTCAATACAGTAGTCATTACAGTTCCTTTTAAGTGCATTGCACTCAAGACAATTATACATAACTGAGTATTTCTTTTAGTTGGAAATTAAAGTTAAAACTAGCACATTTAGCCACACTGCTATTTGTACTGCAGCACATTTGAAGATGAACACACATTTCAACTCGCTGGGTGGTTGCTCATTGTTTTTTCGCTCACTAAACAAAGCCATGTAGGTTCCATTAGAATAGCTACACCAGATATTTTTAATCCTATTCTCTGACAGAACTATGTGCTACCATAAAGGACACTTGACATTCAAACCAATTGCCTAACTTGTAAAAGGTCACTCTGTTTTCCAGAAACCCCTTCCAAAAAAAGTCAAAATCTTATACTTAAGCCCATATTTATTCCCTTCTTTGCACATACCCTAGGAAGGCAGTCCGTAGACCTGTTTCAGTACTATTAACTGGTATGGTCAACAGATTTCAGATTGTGCTGATCAGTTATGATCAATCTACATTAGCAGATGATTTCCTAAGACGTGTAGTGAGTGCAGGGAGGCGAGTATTATATGAAAGGAAATAAGATTTTTGAGAAAGAGGTTGGTGGGAGACTGAAAAATGAACTTCCAAAACTGCATTACTTGGGGAGGGGAGGAAAAACAAGGGAGTTTTTGCCCCTAGTAGGTTCAAGAAACTTGAGAATTTATTAAATATATATATATATATATTTTCTGTGTCTTCTCATTTAAAACATTTATATTTTACCTAACTGTTATCCTTTCCAGTCACTTGTCATATTGTTTAAGAGTATGGCATTTACTAAAAAACAAAACAAAATTCTCATATTACAAACTAGAAACTAACAACTTCAGCAATCCCGTTTTATGAAACTTGCAGCTCCAATACAGCTTTTAAAAACAGCTTTTGAGATAAAACTTCGCACTACACAAACCCACTTTGGATTACAGTTGTCTTACTTCTACCAAAGTAGTTTTACATTCCCACCTGTCCTGAGTTACACTTCTTTAACTATGAGAACTGTAAACAGGTCTCAGATAAAGCCTGCATTTATAGTGAAGCAAGCCACCAGGCTGCCCTGGAAAATTTATCATGCAATTAAATCCTTTAACAATGCAGTCATATTACATGACTATACCTGTAAACAATCTTATTTTCACAGGGATGGGCTTCTGCAGTAAAAAAAAAAAAACAAACACACACAAAAAAAAGGCCCAAAAGCTTCCAAGCACAGCCCAAGCTGAAATTTCAGTTCTGAGTAAATAAGACTGTCAAGAATAACTATAGTCCTATCGCACACTGAGACTAAAAATCGTCTTAAATTGTTCAAGACTTCCAAAGATGAATTCAGGGAAATTAACAGTACCAACCCCATAAGTAAATGTTGGTTTTGTATGTGTTATGATACTTTTATGAACAAAGCACTTCCATAGGCATATTCAAAAGGGAAGTCAGAAATGAACACATACCTAATTGTTCCTAGGTCTCTAGTGATCTCATTTCGTAACTTGTTCTACTTGTCCTAGAAATTTTTATTTTAGAATGCTTTAATTTTTCATCATGCTATTTGTCTAACTTTACAAACAGTGCTGCTCAGAAATAATAACAGTAATACTAGCAGCAATCCCAAATTCCATTCATTTTCAAAGATGGACATGTCAGGGACTTACTTAGCAGTAAGTAGTTCTAACTTTGGAAACACAGCCTCTTTAAAAATGTCTCTGCCAGGACCAGCAGAGCCTGGCAGGCTATTCCAGAATAGTGGCAAGCACCTAATCTAGAGCCTCTAGGGAAACCAGAAGACCACACAGACAGGCGAGAACTTACAACCTCCCTAACCAGTTTTAGTGTTGAACTGATTGCAATTTTTTCAAACATCTTTAGTTCAATTTAAAACAACTATGGAAATCAAGAAGACAATACAGACCAAGAAATCTAACATTTGTTTTCAGACATCTCATAATATAAATTTTCTCCCACTTAAGTCTTCTCAGAAAATCCATTAGGTCTACGTCAGTTGATAGCGACAGAACCCAGACACACAACCAACACCCTTCCAGCACTTTTGACAAACAATATACTCTCTTATAGCCCTAAAGGAAAATAATAGTGATGTTCTGAAATTTGCTTACACCATTTAAGCTGTTCAGTCAAACTCCTCTCACTGCAAAGAGAAGCAAAGAGAACATGGCAAGTACTATGTATTTTTTCAACCAAGAAAACAAAAGGATTTTAACCATGTGGGGCCATTAATGAGGGGGAGCAGAGGAACTTGCTGAAACTTAAAAACAGTTGTATAAAAGTATGTAAATGGGGTCTAATTTATGCCTTTGCACAGCCACATACAGGACTAACTGCTGAGCTTTTTTTTTTCTAATTATACTTAGCCAGTTTTCAGACAATCGGAAAAAGTTTGCATACAAAGATTACTGAAATTCAAGTATCACTTCAAACTTCTGCTCATGCTTTTAGCCGCTTCTGCAAAGATTTTTTAAATTCTCTTTCTTGCAAAAGGGGGGAGAGAGGAGGAATGAGATGGGAGCTTCAACAAGGTGGTGTTATGGTTGTTTAGCACAGTGAAGAAAATCTAGCTGGTTTATAAAAGCAGGTCTTATTGTTGTGACTAGGTGGAAATTCTGCCCCTGGCATTAAAGGAAAGAAAACTAAAAAAACTGAAGCAGCAAAGGGGCAGTGTGTAAGATGGAGGTCCAGCTCCACAAATCTGAGGGTAAGTTTTTGAAAGCAGAAAAAGGCAGGGTTATTAGTCTTCTATCAAAGCATCACTGCCTCCTGCCTTCCAGGAAGGAGACACTAAACTCATGGGATAGTTTCTGTTAATCCTCATGAAAGAATTGTTCATTTTTTTTGCCTCTATCGACTCAGAACTCAGCTGCATGAACTGGCTAAATATGACCTTCTGTAACAGATAAGTAAACATTCTGTAGGATTCCCTTAAAATAGAAATATTCTGTACTTGCTCATCTTGCACATAATAATGAAAAGAAATAGAGCGTTTATAGATTTGTGCCATACTCTACTGACATTTATTTAATGTTTAGTCCAAACCAACAGAACTTCAGGGACTCTGTACCATTCTGGATGAGTCTTGGGATTTACCAAGTATTACCCTGCTGAAGGAAGAACAGTGGCTTCACACACATGCACATGCACACGAGTGCATCCCTACCTGTCTCAATTTATTACAGCACAAAATGCCAGAGTTTTAGAGCAAAAATGTGCTTACACGAGAAAACTATATTTCCTGGAAACAGTTGTGTGTTTGCACAGTTCCCTTCTCCTTGCTACAGTATACAGCTGATAAAGTATCAAAAGCAAGCAAAGAGTGCCTGTGTTATTTGCAACATGCAACACAATTCAAGATTTTCAGGACTAAATGGGCAAACTGAACAAGCATGCAAAATGCTAACCACTAATCCAGTATAATCTGTTTACAACAGAAACAATAAAATTTGTGGATCACTTTGCAAATTTAATGTGGTTGCAGAACTTGAAGGAATGCCAAGAAATCTTCTCAATTAGGTAACCTTCTCATGTCAAATGCACACAAAGGGAGGAGGCGAAAAACCGTGGAGGACCAGCTTGGTCTAGGTACGAAACACAAGGGCATTCTCAATCATACAAAACAGGCTTGGTTCCCTAAAGTTATGCCAAAATACCATAGCCAGTTTCCAGGATTCTACTCTCTTTGAAGCCTGGTAGGAAAGAATAAAGAATGTGGGAATATTTCTGATGCAATTTTAGATACTTTTGATGCTAGGAAAACCAATCCTGCAACTTTGATCAGCTAAAACAACTGAGTGAGTAGTCATGTAGGGACTGTTTTGCTGTTGATGTAGGTGACTAATTTAATGCTCAGCTTGCCTCTTTATTTGCTCCCATTAATTCAGCCCAGCTGTTCCAGTTTCCCATCCTTTTAATCCCCAGCTTTTTCTTAAAACCCAAGTTTGCCTTGCTTAGATAGATACCATCTGTTTTAATGAAGACTAAACTAGGTCATGTGAGATCCACGACCCTGAGGGCTGCTTTCTGAGTCCCAAAGGGGTTGGTCCTGACTTCCACAGATGCCTACAAAAAAATATCAGATGCATTTGCTTGTATTTACAGTTAGAAGAAACGTGTCCCACTGTGCCACGTATTAAGTCTTTATTGGTAGCCACAAGTACAACAGACTTAATTCTGCTGAATATCAGAGATAAACTAAGTGAATCGTATCAGATTACAAATTCACTATTGAACGTTGAATTCTTCTGTCATTTAATCTCTGTCTCATCTTGGGTTGGAACGTGAACAGCCTAGCAATACATGTTTTAAAAGGGGGAGTGGGTGTTGTCAATAATTCTTGACAAAGAAAGGGAAGAAGTGGCACAGCAAAGGAGACAGCCTGCTCAAATAGACTGGTAACCAGAAGATTAATACTGGAGAGAAAGATATGGGGAAATCATTTGGCATGAGCAAACGCAGGCTTCTACAACAGAAGGTGTGGATGGCACATGAACAGGGCAACACAGAACAAGGATGATGATTTGGATAGAACAGTAGGCAATTTCAGATTATTTTTTTTTTATTTTTCAACTCACAGGCCAGTGTCAACTGAAAATGCCTCACAGGTTATTATTCAACCTCCTCAAATTCAGTGTCTTCATACTGATCCATAAACCAGCTGTGGACTCCATAACTCTTAGACTGCTGCATCTGTACTCCTATACCACCCTAGGGGGTTCTGATCTAAACCTGAAAAACTTGCCAGAGAAATGAATAAATTCAGAGGTTTTACAGGCTGCTTATTGTTCTGTCTAGAAGAGTGTATCTCATACTTCTGAATGTAAGAAGTAAATGTCAGACAATACTTTTTGAAAAGTATTTGTCTATCCTTCAACGATCATATATCTGAGGTGACAGTCTGATTAAAAGAGCTTAAAAATAAATAAAATAGAGATGCCTTGTGTAGTGTTCCCCATGTGCAGCTCTGCCAGAGCAGCTTGCTTCTTTGACTTTGTTCATTCATCCATTGTGCTGTGATTCAGTTTACACTAGGAATTCCTTGGATAGAGAAAATGTCTTTCTACTCAGCAATAATGTGAGATACTACACAGCAAGATATATGGCCACTACATTCCAGGCAAGATCATAATTTTTCAGACTACTTGTCCTAGAAGTATTATTGCCAGCAGCATACCAGTTGTTCTCTCTTACTTCTATTTCGGATTCTAGACTCATCCCTTGACAACCCATTTTTCAACCGAAAGCTCAGTGTCATTAATTCTTTATCCCAGCTCAGCTGTAGTTGAAAAGAAAGTAGCAATGCATGTTCGAACTACAGTCTAGCTTTTGACTCAAAGATGATGCTGCAACAAATTTCCACCTCTTTGTTGCTTCCAGATTCCAAATATCTGACATATTTTCAGGTTTTTTCTTACTTGGTATACAAGGATCCTTGTAACAACACATGACTAAAATTACATTTAACAATTTAACTTCACACAAGATTTGATATGACAGAGAATATCATTCAATTGTGTAAATAAGTCTTGTTGTTGACCCACCCATTTAAATCTTTCTGAATTACAATCCTTAAGAATTAAGAACACAGGAATCACCAGGCTAATTAATACCCATCAGTCAAGCTTCCTGTTTTTCACCTAGTTCAGAGGCAGGTTCCTGATTTCCAAAAAGTGCCATTCAACAGAACACCCACGAAAGGAGATCCTTTCTAATTCCAGGTAATTTATTTTTTTTTTGGCTCACAACTTACTGCGTCTTCATAATAATACTATAAATATCAATACTATAAATATCAATATTTAAACAAAATAAGCAGACTGATCCTTGGAAGCTTCTCCTCTCTCCTTAGCCTTTATTTTGAAATACCAGGGACCAACAAATAAATGAGATCAGAAAGTCACCAGCTTGCTGGTAATAAAATAATCCTTAATCCTTTCCATTTCTAAACAGATCGTAGAACACTCAGTTTAAATGCATGTCCATGTCCCTTCACAAAACTTTCACATCCATAACCTTCAGAACAATTCTCACAAAACTGGTAGTTCGCCACTTGATTCTTCAATGGTGTTTTTGCAACTCTTCCCATGCCTTCCGCTACCTGTGATCAGCGACACACTGATATGAAGCATATAAGCAGATGAGTAGATGAAAAGCTTTTCCTCAGTATTAAAAATAGGATACTGCAAATCATTATTACTCCTCCTTTTACCTATTTGAATATTGCACATGAAGTGTTGATAGGCCTCAACTGCAAAACTGTGAAGGTGTAAACATTTTATTAAAAAAGCTCAAATACAAACATTTAAAGATGTACTCCCTTTTCAGTTAGAAACCTTGCTGAACAAAATTTAGGCAGCCTGTTGAAACAGCATATTTTAATGACACCAAACCACTGCTGAAAGTAAAGCTTATCAATCTGTGTTGACCCCGTTTTTTAAAAAAAATCTTGGTCTATTACATTTTAAAAGACAACCTCAGTTAAACTAAGAACTGGGCACCTGTCTGTCTAGCAACACATTCCAAGTTAAAACACGAGAAAGCATTAAATTATATATTTGATCTAATAAGAATTTCAGGTAATTAAAGCATTATTAAAAAGTGTCGCTTTATAATAGTTGGAAAAGAATCTATAAATCAGAAAGTACAGTAGCAAGACAAGTCATCTTTTGAGTTTTCAAACTTATTCAAATCCTGTTCACAGAATTGTTTCTTGAAAGGCAAATAGTAAAGAGAAGGATTTTTTCCAAAAAATCTCTCAAACAACAAAAATCAGACATACAAAACCCAACATCTAGCCACCTCACGTCCATCAACTGGTGCCCAAAATTCCCATCAAGTTTAGAGTAATTCAGGATTCTTTCTAAATGAATTCGTGCTCAAAGTTAATCTTTCATAATTGCTTTATTTGTTTTTATTTAAGTGTTTAAAAACACTATGAAACAGCTTCCTTAAAATGAAACCTTAAACAAATTGATGGACATTTAGGTTCGAAGTTACTATTTTTAATTAAAGCATGTTACACTTTGCTTACCACAAACAAAATAATACATGAATGCATCACAAAGTAACCAGACTCTGGCAAAGAGAAGGAAAACCAAAAAGATGAGTCTAGCATTATTCTAGGTATCATCAAATCCCAGATTTTAGGCTACAAGATTCTTTCTGCTTGTTGGGAAAAAAATAAATTACAATTCCTAATATCTATTCAGATACTGTTTAATTTTTGATCTGCTGTTGTGAATACATGGCTCCTACCTACTTCTTGAGTCAGGATTAGTATTACATTCAAAATTTTGAAGTGGATGTCCCAGAGGCAGTCTAAATTAAAACCTCTAGTTTTCTATGAAGACAAATAATGTGCAGTTTACCTCTGGTAGTGCATAAATCATCAATTCTGGTAAGTCCTTAATTCAATATTTTTCACTTATTCTATTCTGATGATGAGCTAGAAGTGCTTGCAGTGATTTTTTTTTTCCCCTCTCAATGAAGGTAAGAAGAAATATAGTGAGTAAAACCTATGCAGGGACATATTAAATTGGAAAAAACAGCTCTGTTGCTAAGTTTAATTCCCACATTCAAACCTTTACCCAAGAGGACAGTAAAGCTTCCTCTCTTGTCCGCACTTCTATCTTCACCTTCAGTTTCCCTGTTTACAAGAACCATTTACAAAACTTATTTGGCTAGTTGCTTTATTCAGATTCAGCATGAAGATATTTAGTTTGGTTTTCCACGAAAAAAACCCAACCTGTGTCACAGTCAAGGACGGACTTAAAACCTTGTCAAGTAACTTCAACTAAAGGAAACAGTCATTAATGTCTTTAAAAGTTTGAAACAGCACACCTGCAGAAGATACACTGCAGTTCAGGTACTTAAGAGATTGTTTCAGTGGCCTTTGCTCTGTCAATAGCTACAGTTGAACATAGTAGGCCCTATATGTTGCTACAAAACTACTGTATGGACAAAGCTTATAGCTATATCCAAAGAAAACACAAAACTTTAAAATAAAGTTGACCAGACACACAGCTACAAAACATGGCTCTGCCCAAAATTCATGTTCTCATCTAAGAAAAATAAATAAAAATAACATCTTGATAACTAAGAAACAAACATTTAAAAATGCAATAATCCATGAAGGATTTGAAGAGTCACTTTGTTTCACAGAATTTAAAGTTACGTGAAGTCTGATAAAAAACAGAGATACATGCAGCAGTATGGGACAAAACTTCAACAGAAACCTCCTCTGAACTCTGTGAGGCTAAACAGGGGTACTTCGTAGGTATCTCATACCTGAATAGCCACTTTTCTTCTCAACTCAGAAATAAGTGCCTCTACATACTTCTAGGACTTTTACACAATCAGCATATTTAGTCTGTCCCTAAATTCAGATCTTGCCGATTTCTTCTTTTGTTTATGGTCTGATAAGTGAATGTGGGATTTCATGACATGGAAATTATTGACACAGAATACGCTAATTTGTATAAGGAAGTATACATTTGTAAGGTTTAAAAAAGGATTGTTAGTAACTCCCTAAATTCTTCATGCATGTCACCAAAACTATGCCAAACAATACTTATGCAACTTTATAATCTTCAGCACTGTGATCCAAATAAAACTTAGTGGCACAATATCACGAATGTGCTATTAAAAAAGTCAGTAACCTAGTAATTGAAAAAAACAAAACAAAAAACTGATAGTTATTAATAAACAGACATTACATACAAGAAAGAAGAGAAACAGTTTTTGCAAATAATCATGGCTCAAACCACATCCAATTTGCAAGCTTGCATTTACCCATGTAATCTGTAATTTTACGTATGTTATTCAAGTTTATACACCACAAGAGAGTCTTGGCAGGTACTTAAAAGTACTCCATGTTTACCTTATACTTGAGCTGTTACACGGAAAAAAATAGAAAAAGATTTCTGATACAACTAAGCCTGTTTCTAAAAATTTTATTTAGTTTCATCTTTTTTTTTGAATGGGTTGTACTAGAGATTTTATTATAATATGCACAAAGGACTTAGTGTTATAACTATAGCAAAACTAATGCCTTCCTGAAAGACTCAAAGAATTTCTTTGCCAGGTCACTGAGACCCTGTATTCTATCTTCCGTAAATTCAGGTTTTGCAAAACAAAACCAAACTACAAGCCAGTAAGAATCTTCTCCTAAAACACTATTTCAGTCTGGAATAGGCACTGCAAATGGATTTATTTTTGGTTAAGGGCTAATAAACTGAGAATTCCTGAGTGGAACAAAGTATTCCTCAAAGGGAAAGCTTTGTTTATATTCATAAGGCAGTATCAACTGATATTCCTGAGAGACTACAGAGTAAAGATGCATTATGTATCTAGAATTTACTTCATGTGTTCATTACCTTTCCAAATTCTCTCACACTGTACCACACAAAAAAATAGTGTAACTCTGTCCAAGGTAAGGTGATGAAATCACTCTTGTTTGGCACCAGAATGGACATAATAATATTCTTTACATAAAGAGCTATTATGGGAAAAAGGGAAATAAGTCTAGAATATCAAGTTAGATCTGATATGGAACTGAACAAGTACAGTAACACAAATATTAAGTTTCTAAATCCCAGTCTCTGTCCCCAAACTCTGTTCTCAAACATCAGTTAAACATTTCAGAAGAAAATCTCTGTACTGACCAGGAATTACACTACTGATAGAAGTAAAGAGTGAAAATATTCTTTGTATTAATACTTAATGTTACCGAAGACATGCCAATGTTAATTTAACAATTATGTTTCGTGTAAACACTTAAATACTGTAGCAGAAAAGGACTGTGGTCCTAAATTTTTCATACTGTTCAGGAAAAATAAGTCTAAACTCAAAATTCTGTTCTTTTTTCTAACTTCAGTTCATCCTGCAATGCAATTGAAACACAGAATGGATAGATTACTTTTTTTCTATTTTTAACATGCAGCTTCTTAATAGGAAAGAAAAGGCACTCTACAAAGTTTCCACAGTTAGAAGCCAACTGTCCTTGTTAGTTCTATACACACACTTTCCTTTCCCTCCCATCTCCGAACTGGGATCTAGTCTCTCACCAGTATTATACCCCTGTATATCATACCCTAGAAACACATCCAAGTTAACAAGACTTTAAATAGAAAGTTGTACATAACTGACAATTATTTAAATGGACAAAGACGAACCCGGATAAGAAAATTTAAGATTTTATGAAACAGCACACCCAAACAACCTACAAATAAATTCCTTTAATGAAACAATCTTGGTTTTCAAAGTGACTCTTGAGAAACACACTGTACAAGAAAACGGAAATCAAGAGGGGAATGGGTCGCTACAGTCAACACTAAAGTAAGTTTCAAAAGCTATGGTATATATCATAACAAGCATAACAATATGATTAATTTTGCAACAGTAACGATAGACTTTTTGACTAATACCAGATGGCATTTTTTGTGCTGGACATTGTTTCTGTACAATTCCCCCCCCGCCTTTTTTTTTTTTTTTAAAAAAAAGCAGCATAGAATCATCTAAGGTACAATATCTATTTAAAAAACATTTGCATTAAACATAGTTTGCTAATTTCATACATCTGAAAATACAGGTGGGAAGATGTACTATGTCACAAACAAGTGAGGATACCAGTGAACTCCCTAGAGAATAAATTTTTCCCAATCCAAACCCAAGATTGACGTACAAGGTTATGGAAATAAATTTCATTTGCAATGACTATTAGCTACTCCCAGACAAAAATATTTGAAGAGTAGATATATATGTATAATAAAGAATTTATCAAATTTTAAACTATTCATGACTCACAACAGAAAACTGAGAATTCTTCATACGAAGTCATATGAAGAGTAAAGAGAAGGATAAGGTACAAAATTTAACACCAATGACATAGGGAAATAAAATATACCACAGTACATATGATTCAATTACATATAGGCCAAGGCTTTTAAGATTCCCAAAAGGATGCTTTATTTGGACAGGTGAGCACAATTTAGCTTACCTTGACTTATGCTTACCAAGCTGCAATATTCACTCTTAAATTTCCAAGCTAATATAAACACTGGAGAAGAGATAAGCTCATTACTTCTTGGAATATTTATATTAAAATTCAGGTAAGTGATTTCAGACCCATCTTACACTATTTGATAGCTAGTTTTATAGAATGACCAACTTACCCAATATAAAACAGTATGTGTGTCTGAGAAGGCTTAAGTCTAAGAGAATCAAAACCTGTACTGCTGAACACTACTAAGTCCCATTAATGGCACAGTATATGCTTTTTTAAATTGTATATAGTCTTCCAAAATACAGATCTCAATGTCATTTCTGATGGCAACTGTGTTCAAATTTATGATTTCTAAATTGTTTATGAGTAGGCCTTTCTTAAATATTATCTGTCAATTCAAGGACTGGCTCCACTGAAATAAAATAAAAAGGTCACCTCATCCTCATGTTGCAGGATTTGAGCAACACAATAGACAAATATCTTTATAAATCCAGAAGGAAAACAGTAGGCACATACATGAGCATGTACCATACACAGATATTTCTGTAAGACCTGAGAACTTGCCATAAAATTTGAAAGCACTTCACTGCCAAACTATTTTAGTTCAGTTTTTAGATGCATTGAGAGGAAAAGACCACGTAACTCTTCACATGTATGGCGTTCAGGCTGATAAAGTCTTATCCTTACTAGTGATGTGATGTTCAAGACTCCCCTCAAATTGCGGAATCTCAGCCTAGCAATTCATTGGATTCAACCACAAACCATCTCTTCATCCTAATTGGATTGGCTAACCTGGAGAACGCCTCAAATGGAAAACAAAGCTTTAAGAAGAAAACAAAACAAAAACTCAAAAACCCCCTCTCCATTATCTGTGACAGTCAAAAGCCTCAGGAGACTATAACCTTGAGATCTAGTACCAATCAGTCCATGATTATGGGGTATGAAGATGATTAAGGGACTGGAGCATGTCTCATGAGGAAAGGCAGAGACCTGGGTCTGCTTAGCCTGTAGAAGGCAAGACTGAGAAGGGATCTTACTGATGCTTACAAATATCTAAAGGGTGGGTGTCAAGAGAATGGAGCCAGGCTCTTCTCAGTGGTGCCCAGCAAGAAGACAAGGAGCAGCAGGCACAAACTGGAAAATAGGAAGTTCTATCTAAACATGAGGAAAAAATTCCTTACCTTGAGGGTGACAGAGCACTGGAACAGGCTGCCCAGAGAGGCTGTGGAATCTCCTTCTCTGGAGACATTCAAATCCTGCCTGGATGCGAACCCGTGCCACCTGCTCTAGATGAACCTGCTTTGGCAGGGGAGTTGAATAATCTCCACAGGTCCCTTCCAAACCCTACCGTTCTGTGATTCTGTGATTAGTGTGTTACCTGGTTACAGCCTTTCTCACAAACCTCTACGCTAGACAGCAGAGTGTAACTTTTACATATGGTTTATTTAGAATACTGCATGGAAACCAATTCTCAGCATTAAAAAATGATCAACTGCTCTATTCCACAGGCCATGAGAGTTATTTCATGGATCTTACATCATAATGCTCTGTATGGTCATAAAGAATATTAAATATATTATATAGTAGTAATAATAGAAGACTGATAGACCTTACTATTAGAAACAAGATTTCCAACTCATTAAAGTTACAGTTATGAGCTAGTCTGCCATAGAGCCCGTTTTATATCCCCAGCGTTCTCACTTTCCAGTCACTTAAAACAGTTAGTGACTGTCCTGGTTCTGCTGGGACAGAATTCTAAATCCATTTTTCTTTTCAGAAAAACTGTAGTTTTGAGAGGTTGCAGAGTCCAGTTCTGTGAGTACAAAAGAGATCAGATGTGCTGGTTTCGTTTATCCCCAGCTCTGGTGTGCAGGTTTCTGGAGTGACCAAGGTCAAGGTTCATTTTGAACCATGCAGGTGCCGTGAGCTAGGAGGGGCAAAGCCCAGGGCAGCTGACCCAACCTGGCCAACCCAAGTATTCCACACCATAAACGTCACCCTCACTATAAATTGGGAAGTTTGCAAGGATGTTTGGGGTGGGCTTCTACCATGGTTGTCTTCCCGAGAGGGTCCTGTCTGTCTCGTTGGTCATCCCACGCCCGAGGGCTGCTGGAGCTGTTGTGCTCACAGTGTCAGCACCCAGCCCTCACTGCCAGAAGCGCAGGGCTCACAACTGCTGTCTGGAGCTGTGTATCTTGTATTAGCATTGGGGTTAATATTAGTTCGTTATTGTTAGCCTATTAAATCTGTTTTCATTTCAACCCACGGGTCTCCTCTCCTTTTCCCGATTGCCCCTCCCAGATGGGGTCTGCTGACAGAGCAACTGTCCAAACCACAACAGACATTTGGTGCCCGACAGGGGTTTGCAACAGTTATTTGAAGCCCCACGTGATTTTGGCACTTAGATCAAAGAGGTTATCTGGCAGAACCATATATCTTTACTCTGAGAGTCTTGAAGAGTTGAAGCTTTAAACAGATTTGAGTAGCTTTGTTAGGAGCAGTCACTACGTTATCAGGTAGAGGTTTCTGCTATTTGCTTAAGGAGCTGTGTTGAGAGCTGTGGGAGATGTTATTGCTGTTTGTTCGTGGTGTTGCGTGGTTTATTGCTTCTGGGCGTGGGGTTACGGGTATCATTTTGTTATGTGCTTTGGTGATTTTGTGCATTTGTATGGAATGACTTGGACTTGTGCCAGCTTTTATTATCCTGGGCATAGTGCCATGCGAGAGAGCAGCAGAGATACTTCACGAGCCATTTAGTGGACACTGTTAATGATTATATATGCATTTTATTTTGAGTGGTCAAGCTGAGGGGAACATATTTTTTGAGTTTTTCTTTTCCCTTAACATTATTTTCAATGGCTTTTGGGAATTTTGAATACCCTGGGGAGGAGTCCATGACTCTGGATATTTGCACAATCCTTTTGAATGCCTTACTCTTGCTCAGAGGGAAATGTCAGTGTAGACTGATGGGCACTGCACCCACCCCAGCCCCCACAACAGGCACTGCAGCCGCTCAGACCCCATCAGTGCCCATGACACACACACAGCAGGTTCTCAGACCCCACGAGCCCTTGTGACAGGCACTGTAGTGACTCAGACCCCACGTGCTCTCATGACAGGCACCACACAGACTCGGACCCCGCCAGGTTCCATAACAGGACCTGCGGCTGCCCCTGCCCCAGAGACAAGCACTGTGGATACTCAGACCTCACCGGTCCCCACAGCAGGCACTGTAGTTACCCCAACGGACACTCAAATTTCTGCAGCACATATTGGGACTACACAGACCTCAGTGACAAGTATTGCAGCTACTCAGGCCCTGGTGATGGGTGACACAGTTGACCTAGAGACTGCACCAGTACCAGCATCAGTTGCCTCTGTGCAGAAGAGGAACTCTGCCAGAAGAGTATGTCAGTCAGGGTAGCACAAGAAGAAGAGATAACCTAACAGTCTGTATCTCTAAGAGAGCTTCGAGATACACGTAAGGATTATGGCCATTATGAAGCCAGGTACTTACCTGGCTGGTCTGATTCTGGGATGATGGAGCTGATGGTTTGGACCTAGATGGCAGAGAAGCCAAGCAGGTGGTACCGCTGGCTAGAGGACTGGATATCGACAGGGAACTTGAAAACATGCAGAGCCCCTCATTCTCTGCTAAGTGTGAAGGACAGGCATTCCTGTCCTGATAAGGACAATGTCATATCCTACCCAGGCAAGCTGACAACTATTGAAAGAGGTGCAAGAGTTGACTTTTACTAACTTGGATGACCCACAGGCAGTAGCAAATCCAGACGCACTCAAAATTACCAGACCCATTTGGCGCAAGTGGGTGTTGAGCACGCCACCATTGTATGCCAACATAGCAGTGCTATTTGGCTGGAAAGATGATGAGGCATCAACGATGGATGAGTGGAACAGACAGATGCAGTACTATCAAAACAATCTCACTTCTTCCCCACAGGTCCATGTCTCAGCTGTGGAATGACTAACCAATCTGCAGAACTGGTCAATGGGACGCTGCAGAACTGTCAGAGGGTGTCTCTTCCTCCCTACAGGCCGACGTCTTGGCTGTGGAAAAATCATCTGACAAATACATGGAACTGTTTAGTAGATTGTTGGATGATTTTTCCCAACTGGAGAACAGCCTGTGCTCCAGACTTGTACCAAAGGTTGTCTCTGCCATCAGGGGACAGTGCTCCCCTGCCAGATCTGCTCAAGAGAAACAACACACACCAGGAGGCACCCTGTGGTTTACCCTGCATGACCTGGGAGAAAACATGAGAAAATGCAATGGAAAACCTACTTTGGACTTACAGGCACGTGTACGTGAGCTGTGAGGTAAAACAAACGTGAATGGGGGTTCCCCCAGGAAAATTGCTGCTCCAGTTTCCATTGGGCAGAGCCCTACACAGAGTAGATGGGTTTTGGAACCCTATTTACAAAACATGACCAATACAGATGGGGGTGAGGGGCCATCTGTTCAAAATTAGGAGGGCCCTGACTCCAGCCAGGAGGAGCAGAGGGATAATTGAATTTATTGGACTATGTGGATTTGATGGCCTGGCATGTCAGACCCACAGAAGTATAAAGCCTTGGTGGACACTGGTGCACAATGCACACTGATACCATTGAATCATAAAGGACAAAATCCATCACTGTTTCTGGCGTGACAGAGGGATCCCAAGAGCTGAGTATATTGGACACTGAAATTAGTCTGACTGGGAATGAGTGGCAAATGCACCCTATTATAACTGGCCCAGATGCTCCATGCATTCTTGGCATAGAGTACCTCAGGAGAGGGCATTTCAAGGACCTGAGGCGGTACCAGTGGGTGTTTGGTGCAGAGGCAGTGGAGATGCAGAAGATTGAATAGCTATCTGCCTTGTTTGGTCTGTCAGAGGAGTCTTCTGTTGTGGGGAAGCTGAGGGTTGAGGAGCAAAAGGTGCCCATTGCTACCACAACGGTGCACCAGTGACAGTATCACACTAACCAAGACATCCTGATTCCCATCCATAAGCTGATCCATCAGCTGGAGAGCCAGGGCATGATCAGCAGGACTCATTCACCCTTTAACAGCCCCATATGGCCAGTGTAAAAGCCTAATGGGGAGTGGAGGTTGACGGTGGACTATTGTGGCCTGAATGAAGTCTCACCACCGTTGAGTGCTGCTGTGCTGGACATGCTATAACTTCAGTACGAGCTGGAGTCAAAGGCAGCAAAGCCACAACTGACACTGCCAATGCATTTTTCTCTATTCTGTTGGCAGCAGAGTGCAGGCCACAGATTACTTTCACCTAGAGGGGCATCCAGTACACCTGGAACCGACTGCCCCAGGGGTAGAAACACAGCCCTACTATCTGTCATGGACTGATCCAGTCTGTACTGGAGAAAGGTGGAGCTCTGGAACACCTGCAATACATTGACAACAACATCATATGGGATGACACAGCAGTAGAAGATTTTGAGAAAGGTGAGAAAGTAATTCAAATTCTTTTGGAGGCTGGTTTTGCCATCAAACTAAGTAAGGTCTAAGGACCCATGTGAGAGATGCAATTTTTGGGAAATAACTGACAAGATGGGCATTGTGAAATCCTAATGGACATGACTGACAAAATAACAGCTATGTCTCCAATGACTAACAAAAATGAGACACAAACTTTCCTAGGCACTGTGGGTTTCTGGAGCACACATATTCCCTGTTATAAGCAGATTGTGAGTCCTCTCTATGATGTGACCCTAAAGAAGAATGGTTTTAAATGCAGCCCTGAGCAACAAACAAATTAAATCTTTGAACACATTTAACAGGAGATTGTTTCATTCAACGGCCCTTGGGCCACCCCGGACAGGTTCAGATGTAAAAAATGTGCTCTGCACCACAGACGGGGAGAATAGCCCTACCTGGAGCCTTCAGCAGAAGGCACCAGGGGAGACTTGAGGCCGACCCCTATGATTCTAGAGTCAAGTGTGTAGAGGCTCTGAGGCCAACTATACCACAACTGAAAAAGAGATACTGGCAGCACATGAAGGAGTTTGAGCTGCCTTGGAAGTAACTGGCACTGAAGCACAGCTCCTCCTCGTGCCCCATTTGCCAGCGTTGAACTGGATGTTTAGAGGTAAGACTCCTTCCACTCACCATGCAACTCATGCTACGTGGAGTAAGTGGGTTGCACTGATTACTTAGCGAGTGTGAACAGGAAACACTAATCATCTAGGAATTGTAGAAGTGAACACAGACTGGCCAGAAGGCAAAGACTTTGGAATGCCACCAGAAAAGTTGGTGACACAGGCTGAATAAGCCCCACTGTATTTTGATTTACCAGAGGATGAGAAACCAGAGGAGGAAAGCTGCTGTGTAAGAGTCCTACATGACAAGTTGCAGAAGTGCAGGGGAAAAGGTAAAAGGCAACCAGCCGGCTTTAGATATTGCTGAGCGAGAAAAGTGGCTGCTGCTTTATCTCTATACTGAGTCATGGATAGAGGCACATGCCTTATAGGGGTGGTTAAAGCAGTGGAAGAAGAGCAACTGGCAGCACAGAGGTAAACCCATCTGGGCTGCTGAATTTTGGCAAGGTATCAATGCCTGATCAGAGAAGGTGGCTGTAAAGGTACGTCACGTAGATGACCACATACCCAGGGGTTGGGCCACTGTGGAACACTGAAATAACCAGCATGTGTATCAGGCTGCTAAGATTAAAATATCCCAAGTAGACTTGGACTGGGAACATAAAGGTGAATTGCTCCTAGCTCGGTGGGCCCATGACACTTCAGGTCATCAAGGAAGAGATGCAACACATAGATGGGCTTATGACTGAGGGGTGGACTTAACCATGGATGCTACTGCACAAGTTACTCACGATTGCAAAACATGTGCTGCAATTAAACAAGCTAAATGGTTAAAACCTTTGTAGTATGGGGGGCAATGGTTGAAATATAAGTATGGGAAGGCCTGGCAAATTGACTGCATCTCACTTCCACAAACACACCAAAGCAAGCGCTACATGCTTACAATGGTGAAAGGTCCCACCGGGTGGTTGGAAACATATGCCGTGTCCCATGCCACTGCCCATAACACTATTCTAGGCCTTGAAAAGCAAATCTTGTGGCAACATGGAACTCCAGAAAGAATCGAATCAGACAACGGGATTCATTTCCAAAATAGCATCATAGATAACTGGGCAAAAGAGCATAATATTGAGAGGAGGTATCACATCCCCTATCATACACCAGCTGCCAGGAAAGCCAAGCGATGCAATGGACTGTTGAAAACCACCCTGAAAACAGTGGGTGGTGGAACATTTAAAAATTGGGATGAACATTTAGCAAAAGCTACCTGGTTTGTTAACACCAGAGGATCCATCAGTCGAGCTGATACTGCTCAACCAGACCTTCTACAAACAGTAGAAGGGGATACAGTCCCAGTGGTGCTATAAAAGGAATCTGTTGGGGTAAACTTTGGATTTTTCCTGCTTCAGGTAAAGACAAACCCATTTGTGGGGTTGCTTTTGCTCAAGAACCTGGATATACTTGGCGGGTGATGATGCAGGATGGTGAATTCTAATGTATACCTCAGGGGAATCTAACTTTGGGTGAGAATACTCAAACTTGAGCTGTAAGAGGTTAATTGCTGCATAATACTAACAGTGTTCAGTAAATGTTTTTCAGGATAACGTAGTGGTGATGAAAACCAGAGCTAGCTTCATCAAGTGGTGTCCAGTAACTCACTTGAGGCCAACATCTTCTAACCTGAATCCCGTGGGCTCAAACTGTGACAGACTTCATACCAACTCTCCTGTCCCGAGAGGATGGAACCTACGGTTTTGGACCAAATGCATTCACTGTTTTCCTTCGAGCGGTGGCCTGTGAGAATCATATCTATGTATATATATATCCTGAGAGATGGGAAAAGTAGTAGTGATTTCAGTGTGATGTAAATGGTATAGAATAAAAAGTAAAATACTGTCCTGGTTTTGCTGGGACAGAATTCTAAATTCATTCTTCTTTTCAGAAAAACTGTAGTTTTGAGAGGTTGCAAAGTCCAGTTCTGTGAGTACAAAAGAGATCAGATGTGCTGGTTTCGTTTATCCCCAGCTCTGGTGTGCAGGTTTCTGGAGTGACCAAGGTCAAGGTTCATTTTGAACCATGCAGGTGCCGTGAGCTAGGAGGGGCAAAGCCCAGGGCAGCTGACCCAACCTGGCCAACCCAAGTATTCCACACCATAAACGTCACCCTCACTATAAATTGGGAAGTTTGCAAGGATGTTTGGGGTGGGCTTCTACCATGGTTGTCTTCCCGAGAGAGTCCTGTCTCAGTGGTCATCTCATGCCTGAGGGCTGCTCCTCCACTTACTGTGACCACCACGTTCTTGCTGGCGCTGTTGAGCTCACAGTGTTAGCAGTCAGTTCTCACTGCCAGAAGCACACAGGTTGCTACTACTATCTGGAGATGAGTATAACTGTGTATCTTGTGTTAGCATTGGGGTTAAAATTAGTTCTTTACTATTATTCTATTAAATCTGTTTTCATTTCAACCCACGAGTCTCCTTTCCTTTTCCCGATTCCCCCTCCCAGATGGGGTTGGCTGATAGAGCAACTGTCCAAACATCAACAGTCAGTAATAGTCAAATCTTGAAAATAAAATCAAATTATCTTTTTTCATAAAAATTAATATTTTAGATTTTCAGCTATTTCACTCCACTATCCTATGTATGTCTATCATACACCAATTTCTTAGCAACATATACCCATATACATAGATACATGGGTATATAATATATATACATACATACACCCACACCCATTTACCCAATCAGGTTAAACTATTTTGTTGTTTATTGCCATAGTTGCTTCTCACTTATACTCTCTCCCATTCTTCACCCCACAAAATCTCTGAATTAATTATCTGAACCTAGTCAGATATATTTAAAAACAGGATCACAGTCTTCAGTAAAGAGAGCAATGAATACTGAATCCAACACCACCTTGATAGAATAGATTCAATTACAGAGACTTGAGTTCATGAGCTGTAGTTCACATGCCAAGTGTACCTGACACACCCTGGCAAATTCTTTCCCCAAAATTGGAGCATCATTGCTTACTAAGAGGTTCACTTGCTATTAATAGTTGATATAGCACACCTTTCAACAGAAGTGTATTTTATTTGTATTTTAATGTAGTAATTTTAAAGAATAAGCATTTCAATATAATTTATAATTCAGGACTTACTCTGAAAGAAATGGTACACAAGCACAAATGCGCTAAAATTAGAAGGCAGGGCCAGATACAGGGATCTGAAATGAACACAAAACCAAACTATCTGGGCCAGGTCATCAGTTCATATATAACCCAAATCAGTTGTAACTGAAAGTTACTGTTTAACACCGTATCATCACTTAACACTTTCTATAGAAGCTGAAGCATGTTAAGTTTTCAGCAACAAAGATAAAAGGCATACTTCTGCCCTGAAGAGAGATGAAATATGCCAAACAAGAAAATCTATTAGACAGATATTTATTGTTCTATGAAGCAAATTGCAGTTTGTTTCAGATGCTTGTACATTTCCTAGAAACAAGTAACAGTCTCAGAAGACAAGACAGAGACTGATTATATTACCATTTCACATATAAAACATCCTCCTATATCGTTGATGGAAGAGGAAACTAACACTGCACTATCCAAAATATACTTCCTCAGGTACCAGAAAAAAGCTGTGCTAACGACCACTAATACAAATATCCTACTTCTTGACATAAAAATTAAAACACCCTTAATGGGATTTGCCTGTACACAAGCAAAGTACCATCAATGTTTAAAGAGTCCCTAAGCACCTGTTTTTACTGAACTGATCTTTTTAGTCAAGTGAAGTTTAAAATGAGGTCTCTGTAGGACATGCAAAACTCTTTAGATTATTGTACTTTGTGGTAAATTATTCAATAGTTTGCACTCAAAATAAAGGACTTTTCTTGTTTATAAAACTAAACCAGCTATGCCGTGGAAGGATTTCCATAGCAAAGTGGTCATAACAGTACAGCTTTTTTTCCTTCTTTCTGCTTTCCCCTCCCCCAAGTGTCCCAGCATTTCTAGGTTGTTTTTTTTTTTCCTATTACTACAATCATTGTTTAATTTTATTTCAAGAATCATATTTCAGAGAACCAACAGAGGCCAAGCAACAAAGCTGTGTTTGTTCTCAAACAATGCAGCTCCTAACATCTCTATCAAAAATGAAAGCCAATTAGGCTAGAAATCACAACTAGTCTAGGAGTATTTGGAGTTCTGAATCTCTCCCTAGCTGTTACATCCAATAGCCAGCAGGTGATATTTTTTTTCTCTTACAAATATTTCAAATGCCAAAGCATGTGAAAATTAGAGAGAGGTTTACCAACATATTTTATTACAGGAGATAAACTGCCAATATTTCATGCAAGACTGCCCAACTTTAGGGTATCAGTGAATTCACAGCTGGCTTATTCCCAGATGAAGCAATAAAAAAGTTGCTGACATTGCACACTCAGTATTAACTAGCAACAACTACAAATTCACATATACCTACCAAATCAAGCACTAATAACACTTGTTTCTTCACATACAATCATTTAGAATACTGAACCCTGCTTCTAGACTCAACCCAGACTTTCGCTCTGTTCTACTACTCTGAAAAGAAACTATGCCAAGGAAACACAAACCTACCTAAGCAAAATGGAAGGGTCCACAAAAAAGTATCAAGTTCCCTTATCCTACTCTCTTCTTCCCACATCATTTTTAAGTAGAAATTCCAGCATTCTGAACCAAAGGTATAGATTCACCTATGTATTCATCTCCATTGCTGGCTGCCAGTCCTCTCTGACTATTCATCCACTTCAGTAGTCCCCATTTCACCAATAAAGAACTCTCTTTATTAAAATATAAACAGCAAACATGCAAAAGAGTCAGTAAAATTCAAAAAGAATATTTCAAATTAATACAGTGGTATGAAGCATTGTCTCCAAATACCTAGTGTCAAAGCATTTCAACTTGCATTCCCATTTCCTAGCATTGCTTCTCTGTTTACTAATAGCAAGCTCTTCTCAACAGAAAGAATTCATTGATAAGTATCATCACCTGCAATAAAGTACAATTCACACATATTTTATATTAAAAGAATATTAAAAAATCCTTGCTAAACAGGATTTTGAGATTCTATTTCTCAATCTGTCTCTGATGTCAGTCAGGTTGAATATTTATGCAGTCACACCCTAGCCACATCTTAAGCTCAACTTCAGCTAACAAAATAAAATCATGTTACACAAAGAGAAAGGTGTAAGTCCAAAATACCCTTTAGATTTCAGATGTCAAATACTATTACTTCACAAAAATGTATGTGACCCGCTCAATGTGTCCTATCACAGATTTCCAGAGCGTTGTTTTCCCAGAATTACCCCAAATCAAGCCCTGTAAGGCTGTACTCTGCCGAACCTACAACCAACAGTGCAGTAAGACTATTGAAAAATTTAGGTCTACCTAACAACAAAGGCAGCAAAAAAATCATCTCCACTGCCACAAAAATAAATCTTACACCTTACAACAAGTGTTGTAGATAAAAACAGTTGAGATAATTCTAGAAACTCTCAGAAATTTAGAATAAAGGATAGTTTATTTTATTAAACACTTAAAAGGGATCACTTTCATAGGTTTTACAGCATCAGGAATGGATGTGCCCCAATTTGTTTCTACTTTTCAACTAATGAAGGATGAAATGTATACAGCTGAAATTAAAAAAAATAACTTTAAAACCACATTTTTTTTCCCCAGAAGCAGTATATTTCTATGTCTTTTAAAGTAATTTGCATTAATTTTGGTGTTAGTTCTTTTTTTCTGTTTCTTTCCAATTCTCTTCTCAGTTAGTTTGTTTTCCTCTCAATGGTTCTGTCTCCTAGGGACACTGTCTTTCTCACAGCTTCTTCCCAGCTGCCTTCTTCAGCAGAGAAAGAGTAATGAAAACAACTTTAATCAAGGAAAAATTTCCATTAACAGGTCCAAGGAATCACTGTTACTCATTGTGAAATTACTAGAAGAGATGCAGAAAATTTTTATACAGAATAATTTGAATTAAGTTGCAATACTGGGAAACTTTTAGAAAAAAAATTAAATTTACTATATCCCAAATGACATTATTTCCAAAGATATTAACGAATGAGCAATTTCTACATATATGGTTGCTAACGTGAATTTATTTTAAGTGGATTGAACTATGCCTGTCATTAAAAAAGGAGGAAGAACAACGTTGTTGATTCAGTATAACTTCTATATCCCCCACTTTCGAGTGTGACAGCTGGGTGGGTTAAATGAAGACATACTGAAGAAGCCTTCACAGGCCTTTGAAGTCACAAAAGTCAGGAAGAGTTTACTGGTCTCAGAACACAAATTTAACATACCGACATGCAACCTGAAACATTTTGATGAAAGAGAGGACAACAATGACTGCCCAGCAGCTGTCCACATTGTTTGTTCTCCAGGGACAGACAAGGAGTTACCCACTAATCTTCCAGAAAACAAACTAAAATTTTACAATGCATACTCTGAAGTTATTTTTGGCAGGCCATGCAAATTAAAACTGTGCAGGCTATCATCTCCTGAACCCAAGGAGCTGTAAGAAGCTAACACCAAGCTGGGGAAAAGAGGTCCGAGACCAGAAGTCTGTCATTAGTTTTAGGGCAGGTGGCTACAGGCGTCTGCAATTGTAGCACCCAGTTTTACATAAACATAGTAGCTCCCAACCTCTTGTTTTTTATATTTGCCATCCATATAGCTATTACAGTGTATCCTCATTAGTAGATCAGCAAAGTAAAAATCTTGCACCCAGTTTAGACTGTTTTTGAAGACTCTACAGAGTGATAGCTCTCAACTTTTACCTAAAGAATTCTGCAGCATTTAATTTATTGACTGGAGCACTACTGGAGAGGCATAAAAAGCAATACTAGCTAGACATTTTGCTTTAACCCAGAGAGCTCCCTGCACCTTCAGCAGTAATGGCAGTGCCATAAATACTTCATATTGCTCAGAGTCCCCATACTCCCCAACACAAAGAGAAAAACACTTTAGCAAATGTCACGAGTACTGTGTAAGAAGCTACGTTTTAATGAAAAAATCATACCAAAACCCAAATACTACACAGCAGGTACCCTAAATGGCCATTTCATCTGATTTTGGTAACAAACCATTACCTCCTATGTAAGAATTGTTAAAAAAACAAACAAACAAACAAAAACCCCAAACAATAAACCAAATCTTGACAGCTCCAGTTGCTCTCCTATTGTATTAGACAATGTAAGAGATTATATAGTGACTTTTTCCAAGCAAAATAATGTATTGTACTGATAGCTTTAATGCTTTTATAAAGTATGCATAAAACAATGTCAAGTGTACACAAGAAAAACAAATGCATATTTAAGTCACGGGTTACAACTGCCAATAATAGTTTATATTATATAGCTCTTCTGCTTTGAGTTGCCCTTCTCAAGTACTACAATAAATACAAAATATAAATCACTACTACACCTGAAATTAGCTCAGAAGCAATCCTTTAAGGAAGTTAAAAATATCCTAGTTAAAAAGAATGAAAATTGCCACATGCTGTAGATACTGTATGAAGTTTGTAGAAACAATGAACTGTTAATTGTAATAATTGCCAATGAAGTCCTACATATGCTGACAAGAGAATGAGCAGAAAACTTTCCCATATTCTCATTCTTTCTACATCAAGCTATAGAAATCTAGACCTTGTCTTATGACTTTATATAAATTTAAATATATATGCATACATATAAAACTTATAATCCAACAGAGAAAGCTGTAGGTGATATTCTAACTGAATGTCCAGAAAAGAAGCAAGAGCAAAGAAGCTTTCACATAAAAATTAGTCTGTTTTATACACCATAACCTGTTGGCATAAGGGCTATGAAATACATTGCAAACAAAATAAAATCATATAACCAATCTACTTTTACTTTAGTATTAAATAAACACTCCCCAACAAATAAAGAGTCACAAGACTTGAGATCCAGATACTTCACAAAGTATTCAAACTGCCTGAGGGGTACAGTTCAGATTTACCTAACTATAATGTAGGTCCAAATTGTGCTGGACTTCCCTGCTTCCTCAACAGAGTACAAAAGTTGAGGGTCTAAGCAAGACTTCAGGAAGGGTTCCACTGACCAAATCAACCCAACAGACAAGTCTAATATTCCATCACCATTGGTATTATACAGAAATATGTTACACCATGCAGTTCAGTCACATGGAAACGATGTTTCCTTCATTAATGTGTTTCAGTTATAAATAATTCTCACACACTAGCAATTTGTCCGAGGTGAAGCATATTAGAGCAGACCAATTGATTCCCTGGAGAAAAATGACAACACATTTACACAAAAGTTACTGTCAAACAATTAATAGACCAGCTATCAAGTGCTTTGAGCTGGGATGGGAGTGAAGAAAGAGGGCAGCCAAGTGGAAAGTCTTCATGAACAAATGTCACAGATTACCACAATTTAAGACTGGATAGGGCAGCTGTCAGAACTCACCAAAAGAAAACCTGAGCATCCGCGTATGTGAAGAACAACTCTGCAATGCAAATATTCTCAAACTACCCTAAAATAGGTATAGATTTTAATACAAATCCTTCAGTATGAGCATTACACAGCAGCTCAAGAAAGCTTTTTTTACTAGAACAAAACCACAAGCACTTTAGTTCGTGTTTTCAATAAAACTGCTAGTTGTATTGAAATGAATTAAAACAGTTTAAATCTAGTTTAAGTATTTCTAAAAAGGAGAACTGTAATTGTATATTCTACAACGTAGACACATCCAGAAGAGCACTCTGAACATATCTAGTATGCTAGGATTTACAGTTTCAACACTGTTTCCCTGTTCCAGTCGTGTTTTGGCCTTTCAGTGAAAGAGCTTAGATATTTACACAGAACAGTTAAGTAGCTTAAATTTAACTGTAAAAACACAAAATTCAGAGTTCATTAAGACTGTGGCCCTTAAACTGTGTAAAAACAGAAGCTTAAATTAATCCTAGTAATGAGATTGCTATTTTAACATTTTTGAAATGTTCTTCAGAGTAGAACAAGATGTTTCCTTCAAGTTCAAAGAAGCTTTTCAAAATGATCAACTCGTATTATTCTCAGAATTTTTTATTATTTAATTATTTACTTTTAGATTATCAATGAGTTCAGGGCAAAACTGCTGACAGAAACACTGCATCTGTTTTACACCCTGTCCCACCAAACACCTTTCTTTTAGCAGGAAACAAACATCACTCACTGTTTCAGAAGTAACATCATTTCAAACGCTCCCCGAAGCCCCTCAGGGAAGAAGTCTTTAATTTGCCAATTTACAGTCTTACCATCACAAATGAAACTATTTCAATGCCTTTGAAATACATTATTTACCAAAAATAACGTAACACAAAGGGCAAAAATGGGAACTTTTCTTTTACCAAAATTAACAAAGCAAGACTACAATTATCCACAGCAACACAATAATGAGACTGTCATAATAGTTTTTTATTTTCTCATTCTGTAACATCCCCCTCACTTTCCAAATGTAAGGTGTTTTGTTAACTACTTGCACAATTTACTCATCTGTCTTCCAGGTGAATTTCCTTAGCACTCTAAATTTACAGTCTCTATAGCAGAGAAGAGGCTGTACTAAGGGAAAATCTCTGATCCACCTTCAGTATTAAAAGAGAATAATAGTAACAAAGCAAGACATAGTTCAAATGAAAACTTAACCACTGCTCTTATGTGAAGCGGTTAAAAGGAATGTTGTATCACATACACCTTCCCCCTCTGCTATTTTTTATTTTTTTCTAAAAAATTATACATTTGTTCATTCCTTTGAAAGAGAATTTTCCTGTGATAAAACAAAAATACAATCTAATTTTAAGAACTGCTCTTCTCTATCAACTGAATATCCCAGGTGCACACTAACACACACTACTCAGCAAAATTGTACTTACCAACATCTTTGAAGCTGTGAAAAAACACCTAAAACTGTGCCGAAATGGGAGGATGCTTTCCCAAGTAAAGATACTGTGTTAAACTCCTCCGCGTAGTACAAGCTAATGCTGAAAATATTTCATACTGATAAGTATCAACAGCAAGGGCGCTGTATTGTTTAACCTAAACTAATTTGGTTAAGAACAGCTTATGCCCAGACAAGCCCTTGCAAGGTAAACATGAAGTTCCCATCTTTTACTTCACAAAAAATTCACTCTTCCTCGCTGTATACACATCTATGCCTTTCCTAACAAACAAAAGTGGTACATGAACTCCACCACCCTTTTCCGTCTTCTAATATTTGTATATTGCGTATCACCCTTAAAGTAGACCAAACCAGGATTAAATGCACCTTAGCTTAGGATCTGTTTTCTTAAGTTTTCAAGATGTAAAAGCCAAAACACCAAGACATTCATCTCCAAGCAGCTTCTCTCCCTGTGTGCTATAAAGAGTCCAGACATGCAAAGTCAGGAATCTAAATATAGACAAGGTGAGTCAAGCCTTCAGAGCCTCAGTGTTGTCAAATACCAGTACTTTAAGTTCATATTTCCTCCTTTCAAAGAGAAAGAAAATAATAATTCAAATCTCTGTTTCTCTTCAGGTTTTCTATCTTTTTCAGTTTGGGTTGACACACGACACTTGACAAAAGAATTTTTCAACAGTATCCTCACCTGGAACATTAGTTTTATTTAAGCATAACCTTGGCAGGGGGCAGGTGTGCTGTTCGGTGCTTTTGATTTTGTAGAAGAGTTTTACATGCTTCGTATTTCTGAAATATTAGCACTAGTTGAGTTCCAGATTATTTGCATTGCAACAGGCACTTTTGGGCATCTCTGGGCTATTCATAGGGCTTAACAAATCATTTATCTTCAAGAAGTGTATCTGAGTGTCAAAGCCCATTCTATAACACACTGTCAAGTTCACAGCATCAGAGAAAGAATACCAAATTTCTTTCTTCGATGAGGTATCTAAATAAGATTAAGGCAAAAGAAACAGGTGACAGGCAAACACAAGCCATTTACCTCAACACTGGTTTTAAACACTGAAGATAGAAAAGCAGAAACGTGAACTTCCAGTTTTCACATGTTCACACTTCTTTCCTTTTACTCTCACTTTTCTGACCTTTTGGAGAGATAAAAGAGAATATTTTGTTCAATCCATTTTTTCCAGTCTAACGAACAGAACAACCTCATGGGAAACGACCTGTTGCTGCCTACTCCACAATAAACATTACACTACTGAAACTCACCACAGCACTGGATAACAGGAAAAGCAAGAGAAGAAAGCTGAGTCACACCTGGTCATTTCCCTCAAGAACATCAGCTATAATAATACTAAGGATTTATTTTGGGACAAGTATGATCTTGTTGAAGGGACAAATGAAGCAAGACAGACATTCCACAGGCAGAGAGTGAAAACAAAATCCAAGTAATTTAGCTTTATGACTAAAGTCTCAAAGATGTACAAATGTAATGGTGAATTCAGGTCACCATTACAGTCACAACATTCAGACCATGTTTTCTTTCCAAACTTGTGGTATTTAAGGACATTGCCAAGTAAAATAATGGATTATTATTTATCATTTCAGTATCAAGAAAAGGTGACAAAACAGGAAAAAAATGCTGACACATCCTTTAAACAGGTGAGGACCTTGGCAATGAAACCCAAAATGACACTCAGTAAGAAACAGAACTAATTTGAGCACTTTTTTTTTTTTAAAAAAAAAAAAAGCCACCAGTGTTGTCAGTAAAGAACCTAGCTATTCTGGTGCATAATTTTTTACTTAGACTATATACAGGGAAAATAGTACTGTAATGTCATGTACAGGAGCAAATTCCTTCTTACAACATCAGATTACAGCTCTGTACCTACTGTCTTGCCAATGTAATGCCATTTGAAATAGATTTGGCTAGCATATTTTGTGTGTGTGAGCAGAGCAAAATTAAGTATTTAAAAATATGTTGCACCTCTCTTTTCCCATGCACTTTTTTAAATTTTCCCATGCTCATAAAAATTAAAATACTGGTTTGCCCAATTTTTTTATTCTGCATTTGTTTAGTGTAAAGTACTTCATGGGAACAGTTGTTTAAAAAAATCTTTTCACATGAAAATACTACTATTAAAATATTTCAATCAATTGAATAGATTTACAAAGCCCAATTTACATTTACAAAGCCTTGCTATGGAATTCACTGCACTTTGAAAAATGGGCAGGAAACAGATCTCACAGGAGAGAGGGCAAGAATAAGTTTGCCATTTCTCTCCTTGAGTTCTCTTCCTCCTCCCTTCCCTATTACTATACTTTTAATTTCGGAACATAACACTTGTTTCCCCAATTTCACCTACCCAAAAGTGAAGAAATGTCTCCTGGTTTTCTTGTACTTACTATTCTAGTTTATCTGAATTACTTCTTCATTATAACATAACTAAAAATCTAGTATTTCCATTTGAGGATATATGACAGTGTCCCAACTGCAGCCTTTCTGGCTACTGTAATAGGAAGGCTGCTTTTGCTAAATGTTCATCAAAAACCAGGATGATTCAGAAATTATGCCACTAGTGTTCATTGTCTCTCCTTTCCACCGACCAGATCTACAAAAAGTTTGGAGTGGGTTCAGATAAGCATGGGTGGGCCATGAACTTCCAGTAGTTCAGTTTCAATGAATACGGTGGTCATGGCATGTAAATTTTTGCTTCTGTGCAGCCCAGAACTACCTCAATCTTGGCACAGTTGAGTATGTAAGTTCAACCAAGATGCACAGAATATTGTAGCCTGGTCCAAGCACCAGTTTCCCGAGTGTGCTGAGCAGATATTTGAATTAATTTTCGTTTTAAAGAAGGTTGAAAGACAAAACCAGACATGGACAACTAGGCACCTTCAATAGCTCCAGAGCAAGAGCCCTCACCTTTAATATGAGAGGACTAGTTAAAAAAAACCAAAACAACAACTTACACCTCAGAGGTTCAAAGCCCAATCTTCAACCTCTCAGGAAGCACCCTCAAAGAAATATTCTTCCTGTTCAACCTCTCTTAGTGCCAGAAACCAGTATGCACCCCACTCCTGTGCCCTCCCCAAACCCATAACTTCACTTTGTCAACTAAATGTTAGGGCACTTCCCCCAAAAGCATACCTGTACCCTAGTTTCTGCTCCCAAGGCCTTTTAACGAAGGGCCCACAAACACCAAAACAAAGCTTGAGTCCTGGGATGTCTGGGGGAGATAGATGTCCTCCCATCATCACGCTAAACTCTTCTCTCTTTTTGCTCTTTCTTCCCTTACAGTGAGTTCTTTGCTAAACCAGGCACAGAGTCCAACAGAAATCACAGAGAACATGTCCGATCCAGCCTGCATGATGGTGGTACATTATAGATTTTAATCCTCTCAGATTACATAGGATATTTAAAATAGTAGCTGTAATATTCAAAGCAGGTACTGCTTCCAATTATTTTTTTTTATTTAGACATGAACTTCATTAGGCTCCTCCTGGAGGATGGAAAGTCAGGGATGACCACAATCTCACAGACACCAATGTCATTTTGTTACCTGGAATAGTACTCATAAACAGCTGTAAGAACATGGAACTCACCTCCCTGTTTTGCCACCTTCTCAAGCTGATAATTTCCAAGGTCATACTGTTTCTAAGCCTGGGCATGTCTATAAGCAACAATTATTCTAATAGAGAAGATACCAGAACTTCTTGTCCTGGGTATCCTCCTCCCCTCTACAAGTAACTCCAAGTATCTCAGATAAAGCACCTAGCTTTTGAGAACATCAGCAGAAAGAAAATGGCTATTCTTAGCAATCAAACTGCAGATGACCCCAAATTGCTGTAGTGAAATTGATGGCAACACAGTAACCTCATCTATTTGTGCAGGGAGATCAAAACTGAGAACAGAGTAATATTGACTTAAATCCCTACTGGACAAAAAGTTGTAGCTGTACACTTTCAGTATGTGTGCTATAAACCTAAACTCACTTAACTAACTTAATTTAAAAAGGTTTAAGCCAGTCAAAAAGGAGCTTTTCAAGCTAAACTACACATCTACATAGTATTCTGCAGTATTCTGCACTGATTCAACTTGCCACCCATTTAACTCAGGAATGCAATGCAGCACGTTAGTAGGTGCACACAGGGCAGCCCAACCCCACACAGAGCTACAAGCTCGGATCTCAGATGCACTACAGACACATTAGCAGGGCACTGAATCTTTTATAAACTCTGCCGCTCAGAGGCAGGTACAAATGCGTTTAGTTTCAGTATCGCTTTGAGGCTGCTGCATTGCTTCCTGGTCAGGAGGTGGATCCCTTCCCTCTTCACAGCCTTCTACTGAGGCACACAGGCACGTCATAGACTCATCTCAAAGCCAACTTACGACAAGCCAGCCCAGTTTCCTTGATAAGGCCTTATGTATTCGTCTGTGCTCATTTTCATACCCTACAAGTTTTGTGTTCCATCTTCCTTCTCCCTATAAAACAACCCATGCCATGGTTCATAAGACATGCAAAGAATAGTCACCTTCTCAGACAGAGCTATTTGAGAAAAAAAGAACATAAAAACCACACTGGGGAAGACGGAGAAGGAAGGGAGATTGTTCTTTAAGCATTCGCTCAGTGCCCTGACAGGCAGGTATCTGCTCCTTTTACATTCTATTCCCTTCTCTCTGTCTTCATATCAAGCAGTCTCACCTTTTTTAAGTCCCTCTCTGTACCCTGTGGAATCACAACCTTTCTCTTCCCTAACCTCTAAGGAGCACCTTTAAAGAACTGCCTAAAAATATATGCTGTTTTAAATTGACACCAGGATTATTTCCACATTTCTTCATTGGCCTCAGGAACATTTCCACTACTATTATGTCATCTTCAAAAATTACTGGGTTTCTGCAGCCTATGCTTCACTTAAGTCATAATCCCCTGTGATGACAACTGTATCCACAGCCACCAGTCGTAATGTAACACACAAGATGAACCACTTCTGGAGGATAAAGAATCATCACAAACCTTTCAAGCAGTCTCTCGATGATCTCAATTAATTTCTCAATAAAACGCCTGTTCACATCTCAAACTGGAAAAATTACCTCGAAAAACAACGCACCTCAAGAGAAGGTAACATGGTCTTCCCTGACCACAACATTCGCAGGCCTTTCCAACTCCATTTTTAAAGACCTGAAAACATCAACTTCACTAAGAAAGGGTTTAAACCCCACCTTCAGGCCTGAAGAAAGCTCAGGAGAAATTAAGATTTACAGCACTTACTGGAATCTATCCAAAATCATTTCACAGTCCTATAAAGAAAAAGAGAAGAACATTTCCATAGAGTTAAACGTACAAGCCTTCAAACCAGGTGCAAAGCCCTGTGTAACTGCATGTACATATGTTCAAATACAGACAGGTACAGCGGGTATGAACACAACAAACCTCACCACTGAGGTCTGAAACGCCAGCTCATTAAACACATGCATTTACTCAGCAGCGGCGCTAATTACAGGCAGCTTTTACTAAGTGTGGTAGATGTGAGATGCAACCTCGCCTTCCTCCAAACTCCTACACATGCAAAGCATCTCGGCATCACCACCCAGGGCAGCGGCACGCTGGGGTTTCTGAAACCTTCCCAGCTGTGTTCAGTTCACCTGTTTGATCTCCTCACCGGCCCGACGACTGCATGTAAATGATGAATTGTCTATCACGATGCAGGCAAGTGGAGTTCAACCAGACACATCGGGTTTTACACCCAAAAGGTCCCCCCGTCCCACAGACGGGCCAAACCCGGTCACAGGCTCCTTCAGCTGCAGATCAAAGCCACGGGGCTGGCGGCCAGAACCGTGACACCGGCAGCACCGGGGGCCCCTCAGCGCCACCGCCACAGGGGCGGACAATGCCACCAGCCCCCGCGGCTCAAAGCCCCGCTCCGAGCCACGCCAGGGCTGAGGCGCGTCCTCCCCAGCGCCGCGCAGCCACCGCCCGCACCCGGGCAGAGGCGATCGCCCC
>VZRW01007980.1:117994-152679 GCA_013398125.1 Aegotheles bennettii
CTCCAGCACCTCAATGTCCTTCCCACACTGCGGTGCCCAGGACTGGACACAGCACTCAAGGTGCGGTCTCACCAGTGCCGAGTACAGGGGGACTCCTTCCTGATTTGTAATAGATCCTTACAGCCTCGTTTATAGTCACGATGTTCAGAGGATATAACAAGTATTTTTATCTTTCAGCTTGTTGACATGAAGGGTTATGACTAATTTGAGCAGATGCTGGGTCGTCCCTGCTTCCCGTCAGCCTGTGAAAAGAAGCACCAGGAGGATGACCTCACTTTTGCTACAGAATTTCAAATTTCATTTGTGTGCTCTTTGGGATGCAAGTTTTTCACTTCTATTTTGTTTTACTACTTCATTTCCTGTTGTATTATGTTTTGTACATTGTATACAAAAATTATTGCAATTCATGCCTTGAATGAAATATTTTAAAGATTCCTTAAATTGCAATTTGTAAATGTTCTGGAGGGCCGTAAATTTAGTTCCTGTTTGGTCAAAAGATGAGCAAGCCAACAAACCTCTCTTAACAGTAACAGTAAAATTTGTTTAAGATAACAGTCTGCAAAATAAACATTCATACATTGAAAAACTCAGTGTATATAAAAATGTAACTTTAGTTTTTAGCCAAATAATTGCAAATAGAGGTGATTTTTAGGAAAAGGTACAGGCTAATTGTGATCATCCTTTTCAAGAGAGAGTACCCGAACTTCAGTCTACCCAAGAAGATCAGTATGTGATCTTCCTGAAACCTTTTTATCTTTTCAAATAAGAACTAAGAAATCATTCCCTGCTCTGGTGTTAAAAAGGACATTAAATACTTTACAGAAGGTATGGATTACTTTCAACTGATACTTCTGTTTAGGCTATGAACTTTACGTAGTGATAAAATTACTTGGATCCAGGAACTTAAAACTTTCTTTAAAGAGCCTCCTACTGCTGTGCTTCAGCAGTTGGTGGCCTCTGTGACAGCACAAATTCAGAAAGGCTGTGATTCAGCAAGGTCCGTAAGCACAGGATTAGCTCCGTTCAATGCAGCGTCTTGTCTCTTGTGATTGAAGTTAGCTTCCTACCTTGCTTGACTGGCATCCAAAGCATTCACTAGTTGTAGTGGTAGCAATATAATTGCAATGTTTATATTTAGAATGTCAACATGTTATTAGTGTGCTTCACCACCTCTGTATAACCTACTTAGAACTTATCTTGCAGATACTGATTATTATTCACAATATTTCAGGAAAAGAAAATGCCATCCTTTCTAAATACAATGAGACTGAGAATCAAAACTCATAACTTCATAAATTGTATGTGGAAGTAGGGCTGGTCACTGGGTTGCAACAGTGGATATGAAACTTAGTCTCTTGCACAATTTGGATGCACTTCGTAGAAAAGTCTGCAGCCCTGTTCTCCTTTTGTCTTTCATTTTTGCCACTGTTTTAATGTAATAATGTGAACATTTGGTCACTGGTACTTTTTGAATAATCTTAGCCTTTCTCTTACCCTCAATAATTCATAGTTCTCATCTTTTTCACTTTCCTCACATGTGCAGTAGATGCCTACAGCCAGGTTCCCTTAGCATAAAGCAAGTTTAATGCCTTAGGTTTCCATTCCTTTGCCTTGCAGGTGCTTACATCAAGAGTTAGCTCTATTTTCATTTTCCCTTAAAAATACCAGATGTTACAGATCATCCTTTCCAAAGATAGTGAATGCCTTACTAAAAGAGATATTTTTTTTTTTTTTTCATATATAGAGAACAGTAGTTTAAATAGTTTTCTCAGTGGTCATGATTTTAGGCAAGGGTTTTTTTCTTCCAATTCAGCTGCAAAAAGTGTTCAGTGTACTTATATTCCTTTATAAGCTCAGAATTTTGAGGGGGCAAAAGGGATCCCAGGTGTCAGTGTGGTTACTCCATGCTGCCTCTCATGTTTGCCAAACTTCAGTTTGCCTCATGTACAGCTAAACTCTAGTAGTTCAATAGCTTGGGTGCTAAATTAGTAATCTACCTCCCATTCCTTCTTTTTCGTTTGTTTGTAGTTTTTTTTTTTAATTCCCCCCAGGAAACCTTTGATATCAAAGGATTACAGACTTTCTAGCTGACTATCTAGGGACTGATGTAAGAGATCATTTCTCTGTCATTTTGAGGGGACGTTGTGATACACGTATCATGCAAATGGAATATAATTTAAGCACCTAACTCTTGGTCTTTTGGTCCTCTGAGAAAGGAATCAGTCATTCAAATGACTCCATGGCTGCAGATAAAAGAGTCTCTCCTGTGGTCTGAGCAGGTTTGTGTTTGCCTACCTGAAAGCGTGCTTTTTATTTCCCTGCAAATGTGTAATTTTCCTTACAAATCTTGTTAAAGCGTATCTTTACCATCAATGTTATAGTAAAACTCCTACAACAAGTTTGAAAGAGAACCTGTTCAAACCTGTAGGGAGGAAATAGAGAAGTCCTTCAATGGAGTTATTGCTAATAAATAGCTCTGTATCTTCTTTTGTCACATTATGTACAGTGCCCAAAACATGGGACTACTCTGAAGAGGAAGAATAACTAGTAAGGGTAATTAGTACCGGTATATGTTTTTCATTTGTTTTGTTTTGCTAAAGAGGCTCATGATCAGGCAAGTTCTATGAAGTAAACAAGCACCCTTTCGTTCAAGAAATCCCAGCCTGTGACAAAGGAAGGGGGAAGTTGTTCCACCCATCTGAAGTATTTCCTTCATAGTATGGAAATAAGACCATTTGTATAATGAACAATCACACATCAAGCGAATGTATCTACACATTCATAAAGCAACTATCACGCTTGCATTTCAATATGATTTTCAATACGATAAATGCTTAATGTTTTTTTAAAAGCATTTAAATTATTAAGAGCATAGTGGCTGAATCCAAATGAAAATTTAATCATCGAGAATGTAATGTAGATGCCTCCATCCAAAACCGTGGTTCTGTCAAGTCTTGCCGAATTGATGCCTCACTTCAGAAGTACATCGACTCAGCCATTTCAAACATGGAAATGCTGTTAGCAGGGTGTCCAGACTTCTGCCCAGTCTAAGCAAGTTCGTGCCTAGCTTCTGCTGAAACTAGATTGAGAGCTGGAAACAAGATCTTGCTTTGCCTACATTTGCTGAGGAACTTGTTCTGTTAAGCATTCTGAAAGGGTATCTTGCATATATGCAAAACTTCTCCCCTCACAAATAAAAAAAAAAGTCATGGCCAACTTTTTAGAAAAAAATGTTGGAGGGTCACTGTGTTATCTAATAGGAGACACTGAAATACCAGTGTGCCGGACAAGCTTTTCAAAGACAGATGGTGATACTGTCTTCAGATGGAAGACAGAGTAGAGTAGCAATGCACTAGTCCATCTTTTTGTTCGCTCTTCTTCCCAAAGAACTAGTTATGTATATTCATACTAGCACATCTCATTTTGAATACTCGGGGTAACATGGTGGTTATAGCAGTCGCTCAGCAAATGAAATATCCAGCATTTCTGATCTTGAGGATCCTTGCATGAAAAGAGTTCTCATTGCAGCCTCCTTCCTTTAAATTACTGAAGGCAACTGCAGGACATGCTCTCCCATATTGTGCATTCCTACTTCACAAGCACTACTTTTTTACTGTGCTCATGAGATGAGGTGTTTGGTTCACTGCTCTGTGGAATGCTGCAAAAGTCATAGCAATTAAAGATAGTACAAGTCACATTTGTTTGTACAACATTTTTTTGAAATTCTATTTGATTTCATGTTGGTGTTTTCACACCCAAGACTAAGGACTTGTGCGAGGAAAATCAGCTAAAATCTTCCTTTAGTCACAAGCATCAAAGTGAAAAAGATGCCAGGCCTAAGAGTCCGACGTATCTTCAGTGATTTTGTGTCAGGTTTTCCCCGTGTCACAATTTATGCAGGCTTCAGGCTTAGAAAGGTGTGGTTCATTTTAAGCTCATCCACATCCAGGCTTCCACAATTCTGTCATACTCCTCCCTCTCTTACATCAGCAGTACCACCCACACCCTCGCTTTTGCATTTGACATTTAGGTAGCTCCCTGATGAACCAATTCAGGAATTTGTCCAGGGATTTATTTATAAAATAAAGTTACTAGGGTTTTTAGCCAGGTCAGTTCCCCAAACCATTCCCAAGGACACGGTTTTAGGGCGTTCAGCTGTGGGGAATTCTGACCCAGGCTGTGTTTCCATCAAGCTGGTTTAGCTTTATCTTCCACTTTTTATTCTGTTTAGGCCTTTGCTGCCCCTCCCATTGCCCCTTGAAAGAAAAAATCAGCACTTTGAATACTCCATAGAGGCACATGGCTGCAGCTAAGGTTAGTGTTTCCCATGAATGGTTTTTAAAGAGATCGTTTAGTGTTCTGGATGAATAAATCACTTCACAGTGGCATTGAGGCTGGACATAAAACCAGAGGAAAGAGAAGGGCACCTCATTTAGATTACCAGGATTTCTTGCATTCTGGAGGTGTCTGCCTGTCTCTGTCAGGAAATATGTAGTTAGATTTAAGCCAAGTTAGCTCCAGGCAAGAGGCTGTCATTCTCTCCCTTACTTCTGTAGCACTTAAAATCAGCAAAGTAAATTCTGACCCTTACTTACTCCAAGTTCAGGCAAATCTTGACAAATCTTTGCAGTTTAGCTCTAAAATGGAGTTGACACCACAGTCCCCATAGATTTACAGATACTATGCAAAATTTTTTTAAAATATTTATATTCATGGCTAAAAGTAATCAAATATTGTTGCTTATTTTTTGAAAGCAAAGTGCTTGCACACATGATAGCTACATCTTTAAAATGGAATGGAATTCTGAAAAGAAAGGACATTATTAGGTGAATCCAGTCTTTATTATCCATAACTGGTATCTTCAGCTGTGAAGTAATATATTTTCTTAATCGGTTATCTGGTGTTCCGTAATTTATTAATTTAATTCAATTAAAATACTGTAAAATCTGTAAATTCATTCTGTAATGGCACACTTACTGCTTTAACACTCCAGGCTGGCCTGATTTATGCATTTATCTTTCACTATCAATATCTTTAAAGAAACATGAGCAAAAGCATATAAAAAAGCGCTCAAAATATTTCTGCTGATACTCTTACAATCTGGTCACCACTGAAGGTGAAGAAATAGATTTTAGATTTCTTAGAATTAATTTTGTACTCTTATGTATGAAATAAAATTTATATATGATTTTCAAACACTTTTTCTGCTAATCAAATATATATTTTGGCGAACAAATATAAAGTGATATAACTGTGATTCATTCTTCTGTTTACGGTTAAGTTCATGAACTGTTCAGTACATGGCAGTCACTGCAGACTCATTAAGCAAAGTACTTAAGCACCTACTTAATTTCTGTCAGTTTTAAGCAAGTGCCTAGATTCTGTTAAAGCCAATGGAATTAGTCACAAGGTGCAATGTTTCAGTGACTATAGTTGAGTCTACATGCAAACTTGAAGTCATGCATGCGCTTATGTGCTTTTAGGAATGGGCACATAAACCAAAAAACATAAGACAGTTCAAGCAATGAAACTGAGAATCAATCTGTTTTCAAATATAAAATGGAAATACATTTACTCAGGCATCTTGGCCATTTAGCTATGAACTTCAGAAAAAAACCCCAAACAACATTGTGGGTTTTTTTGAAAAGTCAAGTTAATATATGGTAATTATAGGTCTGTACAAACCCTAGGTTATGTCCAAGCATATATACTGCAGAGCTGGTCACAGTCACTCCTGTAGAAGGACAATTTACCATCAAGGGCTTTACATGTGAATTCATTTAGTGCTCTCACATTTTTTTACTAATTTATGGTGCATTTTATTTTTCCTTGTGCATTGCTTTTATGTAGTATAAAATCTGCAAAATATTCCACATAACAAATATATTAGTGCAGTGAATGCTGGGCAATGCAGAATATGAGGGTAGGTTAGTTCAGCAACATATAAGCAGACCAATAGTTCATTGATCTTGCAAAATACCTAATGACATAACTCCCTGAATATACTTATCCCCTACTATAACTTATCTCTGGCCTTTGAGCTGATCATGTTCCCAGTCTTTGTGTTTGTTGGAAGGCAATGAAACATTTCTCTGGACAGCTGGAATGAATCACTTTGTTCATAGTTCTGTTAAGGATGAGAACTTTTAGAAAGCCAAGGTTTGGTGCACAGCCATTCTGTTATCCAGGGTTCAGACTGATGTAGTTTTACAAACTTTATACGGATGAAATTAGGATTATTTAATTAAATGTAAAATCTGAAAGCTGGAATTCAAGCTAATAGCATTTCAGCAGAAAGGTAGCTGCATTAAACTGACACACTGTCAATGCAATTTCCTGCAAGTCTGAGGAGAATGAGGAAGACAGTGGCTTGAATCAGAGGAAAAACTCATTTAGTAAGAAGAGATGCTTTAAGTCAGCTAAAAATAAAGGGAAGCATTCTTTGCCAGCTTTGAGGATATTATATCTAGGAATCGGATCATGTCCTTCGTGAGGTTGAGAAGTTATTCTCATCATTAACAAATTCACTTTATCAAGGCTTATACCTAGTGTTTTGGACATGTTTATCAACAAGTTTATCTCTTTTCATCATGATTATTTTTCTCCATCCACCCATCTTCTCCTGATAGGCACATGGACGTTTCTGTGATGACAGAGGCTTTGTATCAGGTATAATCTACATACACTTGGGGCTGGTTGGTTTGCTGTGATTAGTTAATAATGACACTCTTCGAGTATTACAAGATGGTTGTTTAAATAGTGATTCAAGCCTAGTGGAAATTAACATGACTCTTGCACCTACCAATGTCCAAGATTAATAGATATATGATTTTGTAAAAGAAGAAATTATTTTGGAAAACGATCTTCAGTTTTGATGTTTCCCTCTCTCCATTTTAGTAAATTTCTCAAAATGTATTATGTGCTTGTTCACATTTCCTACTATATCTGTGTGCATATATATACACATATATATATGACAACTACAAGTTGTATTAAAAAATACTTATTGTAACTTGGAATCCAATTTTAAACATTACCATTTAAACATACTAAGTGCTTTTCTTGCCATTCATATAGTCAATTCTTTGTTTGTCTCGAATGCTTTATGTTTGTCTCAAATACTTTATGTTTGTCTCAAATGCTGTGGATGCCTTTTTGCATGCATGTTAACATTCCTCTTGTGCAGATGTCTCTCACTGGCTCTGTAGCTTTTTACCTGCTTTGGTATATTTGCAGATAAAGGAAACTGCAGATATGAGAGATGTTTAGAAGATTGTACTGAAACTGCAGATAACCCTTTTTAGCTGCTGCTATCCTTTATAAATGTGATAGGCAATCTTGGTCATGTTGAATAAAAGAGTTTTGCCATTGATTTCACTGGGCTTACCATTCAGTGCATGGAACTGACAGCTAACCAGCACACCACAGAGCAAGAGAAACCTCTCATTAGTTTCCTATTGGAATGAACTGTGAGGTTTTGTGTTCAGCTATGGCTTGTCTCTTCACAGTCTCCAGCTGCTCCAGATGGGCTTTGCAAGGCAAACACTTAGGTCCACAGCATCTGTTGAACATCCTGCTCCTCTGTTTCTAGCCATGCTTGACACTACAATCCCCTAGAACCTCTATTCCATTTGGTCTGGTACTGCGATAAATAAATGGACATGGAAGAATAAGGCAATGACCTTTCTTTCAGGTATGGTATAAAGTATGACATTTCTTTTATTTGTGCACTCTTACTATAATGTATTAATTTTTAAAATATATTTTACATAATGTATCTGTAATCTATTTTATCTAAAATATCTGTACTCACTTTTTTTACATGTAAGTTTAGTTCTGCTCTCAGATGTGCCTGTGTCTGTCTGCAATCTATTATCTAGAAAGAGAAGGATTTGGGCTGGTGGAGAGGGCAAAAACCATAATAATGGTCTTTCTGCACTTATTTCAGAAAGAATTTTTTTTGGTTTTAATCAAATTATTTTCATTTTGAACAGTTCTATTTTCCCTCTTTCTCTTTCCTGTATATGTCATGAAAACCACATAGATTTGTATAATCTATTTTACTACAAAAAACTCTTGACTATATATATTTTAATAAAAATATATATATTTTTTTTGTTAACTGTGTTTTTAACTTGGGCTGTGTTTAACAACTTGGTAGATCCTGTAGCATGGGGATAAGATTTTGATCTTGGTTCAGTTACTCCTTTTTTATGACAGTTATTCTTCAGATACTTTACTGCCTTAACCACTTTATCAGTGGTGCTTCTTTTATGTTATAAGAAGCTGTTCTCCTCATGTTTATATACTGTGGGTTTCTTATCTGCTTCTGTTTTTACACACCCTTTCATCAGACAGCCAAGCAGTCTTCTTGCTTAGAACAAAGTTCGTATCTCCTAATGACACTTATACAGCTAAGAAAGTTACTGCTCAAAAATTAATGGAGAATTGTGCCAGATGGCTTAATCTTTTTCACATTCTCCACTAAAAAGATACCCAAATTCACTGTAGAAAAGTATAGTGTGTGAAAAATGAAAAATGTAAGTAACAAATAATAGCAGATATATAGGGGAGAGAGGGTGTTCCTGTTTGAAAACTGAGTGATGTGCAGGGTCGGTAGGGTAGTGTGAATCAGGTCAGCACTTCCAGGTGTAACTGCCAAGGAAGGCTGCTGAGGATTTCTGAGTCCTGGAGACAGTCTCTAGAAGGAGAGTGTTGGCAGGGATTTCTTTTTTAGCTTCCTTCTAAACTTCTAGTAGGGAACAGCAGAATTACATTACACTGAGGACTAAGAAGCCCAGTCTATAGAAGCTACTGAAGAGATACATTGGATTCAAACATACCATGGTTCACAACATGACTTTCCTGTCCAGCTCTGTACTTTTCAAATCTCCTAGGTATAATGGGCAATAAAAGCACATATGGTAACGTGACTTTTTTGTGTGTCAAAACGTTTGTGCTGCCTGTAGTTTATGTAAGCTTTGGTTGATTTAGACTCCAGATATGAATCTGATTCTAAAAGTAATGGGAGAAGGATGAAGTTCTTTAGAAATGACTTAGCTGGTTCATCAGTTCTTTTTAGTATCTGAATTTGAACAGCTGGAACTTGGGGAATATTGAAAAGTGAATTGGTGTGATTTAGAAACAAACACAGGTAAGGGGATACAGGGATTTAATGAAGAAACAGTAGTGAAGAGACATAAATGCTTCCCTAAAAATGCAGAGGTACAAATTTATGATACAGGTGACTAGAGGAACAGCTGGTGAGGTGTTTCTCGAGGAGCATATGCTCTTTAGGCTGGACAGCTTACTACCAAATTTTTCTGTTAGTGGTAATACTTAACTGTGCCAGCCTATGCCCTCAGAGGATGTCACATAGAATGAGGGAGCATCTTAACAAGTGGAGATGCGGGCAAGTTTTCAGAAGTTAGGAAGTCAAGAGCTGAATATGTAGTAAAGTAACAAGGCTAAATTGGAAGATGGAGACATCAAAAGTTTCTTCAGGTTTATTCAGTACTCTTCTACTCTGTTGTGTGCGATGAAGTAACTTTTACCTGACCACTGATAGATGTTCTGTTCACTATAAATATTCCAGATCTTTAACAGTGTAGTCTGCCATTCTACCAAAATTATTTAATTTCTAATATTTGATGGGGAAAAAAATCATAGAATTGCTTGGAAGGGACCTTGAAGATCATCGAGTTCCAACCTCCACTGCCATAGGCAGGGACACCGCCCACTAGACCAGGTTGCTCAAAGCCCCATCCAACCTGGCCTTGAACACTGCCAGGGAGGCGGCAGCCACAACTTCTCTGAACAGTCTGTGCTCCACCCTCACAGTAAATAATTTCTTCCTAATATCTAATCTAAATCTACCCTCTTTCAGCTTAAAACCATTCCCCCTTGTCCTATTGCTATATGCCCTGCAAAAAGTTTCTCTCCAGCTTTCCTGTAAGGGTCCTTAGGTAGTGGAAGGCTGCTATGAAGCCTCCCTGGAGCCTTCTCTTCTCCAGGCTGAACAGCCCAAACTCTCTCAGTCTGTCTTCATAGGAGAGGTGCTCCAGCCCTCTGGTAATCTTCACGGCCCTCCTCTGGTCTTGCCTCAACAGCTCCATATCCTACATACATTGGGGGCCCTAGAACTGGACACAGTACTCCAGGTGGGGTCTCATGAAAGCAGAGTAGAGGGATAGAATCACCTCCCTTGACCTGCTGGTCACGCTTCTTTTGATGCAGCCCAGGATACCTTTGGCTTTCTGGGCTGCAAGTGCACACTGCCAGCTCATGTTGATCTTTTCATCAACCAACATGCCCAAGTCCTTCTCCTCAGGGCTGCTCACAACCCATTCTCTACCCAGCCTATGTCTGTGCATGGGATTGCACTTGGCCTTGTTGAACTTCATGCAGTTTGAATGGGCTCACCTCTCAGGCCTGTAAAGGTCCCTTTGGATGGCATCCCTTCCCTCCAGCGTGTTAACCACATCACACAGCTTGGTGTCATTGGCAAACTTACTGAGGGTGCACTTGATCCCACCATCCGTGTTGCTGACAAAGATGTTAAAGAGAACCAGTCCCAATTCCAACCTCTGAGGAACACCATTCATCACTGATCTCCACTTGGACATCGAGCTGTTGGCTCTTTGAGTGCGACCAGCCAATTCCTTATCCATCAAGTGCCTCTAAGGCAAGGATGTTGTGAGAGACAGTGTCAAATGCTTTGCACAGGTCCAGGTTGATGACATCAGTTGCTCTTTCCTTATCCACCAACACTGCAACCCTGTCATAGAAGGCCACCAAATTTGTCAGGCACAATTTGCCCTTAGTGAACCCGTGTTGGTTATCACCCATCCCCTCCTTATTTTCCGAGTGCCTTAGCATAGTTTCCCAGAGGATCTGTTCCATGATCTTGCTGGGCACAGAGATGAGACTGGCCTGTAGTTCCTGGGTCTTCTGTTTTTTACCTTTTTAAAAATGGAGGTTATATTTCCCCTTTTCCAGTCAGTGGGAACTTCATCGGACCAAAGACAGCACAAGGATGACTTGCCCATTTCAGAAGAGATGTGAGAATAATTGGTCATATTAATTCTGAGTTTCAGTGAGAAGTGGTTATCAATAGCTAATTTGAAAAGCACTACTAGAATTTATTTGGCAATATTACAAGTATTGCAGATCTTAATTTCATTACATCATAGATTATTTTTATTTCCTAAAAATCAATATTTATTTGCTGAACATAATATGACAACTTTGATACTTATTTAAAGCTTTTTGACAGAAAGTTTTTAACTTTAGATAAGATTTCAGTGTTTGAAAATTTAATCTCTCCAGCTATACTTGGGGATTTCAAGCAGGATAAAATCTTTAATGATTTTTAATGGAATCAGATGGCAGCTTGAAGCTTTTCTTGGATAAGTCCATTTAAAATGTATTTCTCCGTTTGGCCTTGTTTCATGAAAGCAAATAAGTGTGTATTTCAGTTTAAGCTTTATATGATTCAAACTCAGTAGGAACAAAAGAAATCTTCAAGTGCTTTGTTGACTAACATAGACCTAAGCACGTACTTAACTGTAAGTGCTTTATTAGATTGAAACTCATTATTTAAACATTGTCTCCAGCTGTGGTGAGAATAGAGTGAAAGAAGAAGAGAAAAATCACCTTTGATCTCACTGAATCTTTTAAATTATAGGCATGGTTCTCTAGGAACCATTTGTACCAAATCATGCCAATTCAGCAGAATGAAGCTTCAAACTACATATTCCTATTACATGTAACAATAATTTCATTGGGTGTGAAATTGTTTTCTGCCAATCCAAAGCATAAAATAATCACAGAGCAAGGAATACCTCATAAAAATAAAGTAAAACTCTGATGTTTTCTGACAGTGGATAATGATTTGACAGAGGGAAAAGATGCACAGGTTTGCTGGAAACTCAAAAATTCACATTCAAGTATTTCTTTAACACCCCAATTTATTATTTTCCAAAACCGTACTAAATTTCAGTTTCATAAAGTGGTAAAAGTATTGAAAGTGGAACTATTGGTTTAAAGGAAATATGATATTAGAAATGTGCATTTTTGTGGTTTTATACATTTGCTGAAAACATGAAATAATTTCTTGCCAAGTGAACCCTACAATACAATGCAGAAATAAAAGACTAGCAAATGACACATCATTCGCACATGTAGATCTCAGTTCTAAGACCTTCCAAAGAATTAAAATATTTTCCACACGTGTTAACATAATCTAAAGAACTGAGTTCCCGCATGTTACAAAAATACTATAAGTTGTCATTGGAAGTGATTATGATTTAAACATCTCAGAATAAAACTACAATGATATAAATATTCAGACAAGATTATTCTTTGCATGAGAGGAAGGTCTGCCTCTGTTCAGAGATGTGTTCCTGCTGTAGCTGTGACGATCATTCAAGGCCATGAGAATACCTCCTCTGCAGTGAAGCCTGGTAATGTCTAAGTAGGGTACTATCTTAAGACGCAGAAAACTATATGGCCTCTGGAGCCCTTCAAGACCTTTTGCTATACCACAGAAAGATTTCTGGTGGTATCTATTTGTCCTTACTTTGGAAAGTTTCATATCATTACAGTAACGAAGTGTTCATATCAAAACTTTTATGAGAATTTTATATGTTGTGTCCAAAAAACAACTCAAATTGCTATTTTTTTCTTTAGTTTCATTTTTGTAACATGTAAAATGAACATAGTCTACCATTTATTTCAGTCCAGTTCAGTGTTTCTGTTTTTATCTATGTTTATGCTAATGAAAATCAGACATTTTCTGAGTAATTCATTAACCTGACACAGGGAACTTTAAAACTAAATTAGAATCAGAATTTATGTTGTCATATTTTATTTTGAAACAAAATGTTTCAAATTGAAAACATACATTGCTGAAGGGTTTACCATTTTTCCTCTGGAGACACATTTGATAATTACCTGAGTGCCTCTATGACAGTTATGCTTCACACTTTCTCAAAAGTATATAATTACAGTGTAAAATGTCATGCTATATGTTTGGTTCTCTTTTAGAAATCTCATCTAAAATTGAGTTTTTTCATTGTTTAAATTTTGAAAAAAGGCACATTTATTCAAGATGTCACACAGCTTTCTGAACAAAATTCCATTGAAATTACCTGGTTTTTATTTTCAGGGGAATTAGCCAGTTTTTATTTTCACTCTGCAAAATTCTCTTTGTTATTCACCGAAGGACTAGATTGTTTCTGTGGCATAAAAAGAAGAAAGAATGAGCACTGCTATCTGCACTAATGTAATACTGAAGCCAGAATTGCAGAGCCCAGTGCACTAAGTGAGGAACTGGTAGTCATCCATGAATGAGTAGAGGTGAGAGGAGACAAGAGCAAGTGCAGTGTGGGTAAAGCTAAGAATTTACCTTTGATATGCAGATTAGTAATATACAAAATCAAGATGGAAATGCAGGTGCATTATCACCTCAGCCATTGGGGCAAAATGGGATTCAGACCAAGTTAAGTAGCCCTCAGCTGACCGTTTCTTTTTCCCCCAGCCCCTTCCACTTGTCCCCTCAGCTGCACAACCAACCAGTGAACTGTCCTGGCAAAATCATCAGGCTGAATACTGATGTAATAGAAAGAGAGGGCTTGCTTCCAGATTAGGGTCACCACACAGCTGAAAAAATAGCTTTTGCAGAAAAATGGAAGAGGTGGTCAGGAACAGAGGATGCATGTGAGCCATGTGTGATGGTGCTGAAGCTGGAGAAATCCACATAAGATGATGACCTCACAGACTTATTTTGGTCAACCTATTACTTGCCTTTGATTCACTATATAGTGGAGTCACAACACCTGTGTTTCCTCCTGAATCTAGATGTCATCTAAAGCTGTTTTATAAGACTGCTGTTCTTTTTTTTTTTAAAAAAAAAAAAAGCTTACATTTGCTTATCTATGTTTAATTATGAAATTGGTTGTTTTATCTAAGAAATAATCTGGTTCATCAAAATTAATGAGAGTAGTCAGAAAAGACACAAAGACAGTGAAACCTGTCTTCAGTGATTTCTGGCATTCTTTGGACTGCATTCACAGTTGAATCTTAAACTGCAGTTTACTGACAATATACTCCATGGGTTGATTCCAAGTGAAGAGATCTATTTTGTATTCCTCTTTCTTTTGCATTTCTACAGTGCATTATCTACCTTTTATAACATAGACATGTCTTTTGTTGTCTTTTTTTCTTATTTTGGCTTTGTCCTCACAAGTATTTGGGAAGAACTCATCTTCATGCAGTTGAAAAAGAAATCTCACACTCTAATGTCTATTTGTTTTCTTGTAATCTTATTACTTCAATCTCTCGTCAGAGCCAAATTCAACCCAAGATCTTGCCAATCTTGACTTTTTTTTATCATTCATACTTCTTTACTATCTTCCTTTGAAACACATTGCCACAAATATTGGACAGGTCCCCATATGAATTTCCCAACAATTATCAAAGTGCTATCATCTTTTCCGATTTTTGACATTTTTTCGTTCCTTTTTCCAGTATTTCACATCTCTGTTTTCCATGTCTTTAACAATCTCTTTTCTTTCTTCTGTATTTGCACCTTACCATTTATAATATAAACTATGTGAAATCTGTCATGGCTGTTAGTTTGAAGACTGGACCCTGAGCTGCTGTAAAATGTATTAGGTTTTGTTCTTCATTATGATGTATTTAACATTTCTATTTATCCATATTTCTCCCTATCTTTCATCTGTTTCTTTATTCTGGAATGCAAGCAGTCTGTTCTGGAACTCTCACTTCTTTTTGTTGTTTAGTATCCTACAAACTTACTTGCCCACCAGTCTATCTAATTTTCATTTCTGTAAAACACTTAACAATTTCTGGCATATTTCACTCATTCTCACAACTGTCTTCCCTTTAGTTTTATTTCAATTTCTGTGGTGGCATTTCTATTTGTTTGTCTAGTGTATGTGTTTTTTAAAATGTATTGTTCCCTAATGATTAGATTTTTTACTTATTTTCCGGGAATATATATATTTATCAGGTGTCATAGTCCTTCACTGTCTTTTTGATCCATTCCACATATATTTATTTTATCAGCTGAACCCATGATTTTTTTCAAAATCTGTTTGGCAAAAATTCCATTTGAGTGATTAATGGGTTGATTAATTGCTGCTGTGATTGACAATAAATGAACATAAGATAAATACAGCAGCTGCATTTCCCTAGAAAGAATAGCAAATCAGGAAAAAGTTAGAAAATGTTTTCACTGTGGAGTGAAGGGTGGAACAGAGTCCATAGTTATCCTCACTTGGGATTTTGGAAGCAGTGAAATCATGCAAGTACCCATCTGACAGGGCTTTTTAACTAAGGTGCAATGGTGGCTAATGCAGCAATGCTGCTTCTGTGTTGAACCATATTATCGCTATTGGGCCCTGTAGTTCTGACCTTAGCATGGGAACATTTTTAAGAAAACATGAGCGAGGACCATATGGAATTAAAAAGTCAACTGAAGAGGAGAAACATGCCGACAGAGTATGATATAAGCTATATAAGTCATCATAAAGTCTGCTGCTTCAACTGCATCTTGCAGCCCAGGGTATCCATTTCCACCTCTAGCCTCAAAAGAAATCAGACAGTTCTTGAGTTTCAGAAATAATTCCTGCCTTCAGTAATGGAATATTCACAGAACAAATGTCCTGATTCAAAGAGTGATCTTCACAGTTTAAGAGAACTACTAATTGATAAGCATAATTCAGCTTTGTGTAAGAAAGACTTTCTGAAGGATCTTCCATAGGGCTAAGCAACACTGTGCAGTTTAATATTCTTTAGTACATTCCCAGGTACTTATTAATATGAGAGTGAAGCAAACTATGTCAAATTGTTCACTTGAGAACAAGTCTTTTGATCTTGTTTAGCATTTATAACTAGAACTTAAAAGTCAAGCTGGTTTAGTCAGCTACAAGAGTATGGTCCACACTCTTTCCATATTATTTTCCATTAGATGTTCTTTCTCACACACTTTATTCTTTTTACTAGTGTTTAGCTTTTCCATTCTTCTAATTACATTCTGATGAGTGTGTACTCTGTTCCATTACCTGTGTTGTCTCTTTTCATGCCTGTTACAGAATCTCTATTGATTTTAAAGATCATTGTTTTTATTTTGCATCACAGTAGAAGGCAGACATTGATAAATGAAGCAGTGGATTTGACAGTGGCTGTACAAATGTCCTCCTCTGTTGCCCAGAAATTACCCACTCTTCTGATTTTCCCAGGAAATAAATTATCATTGATTTTTTTAAAAAAATTCTAAAATAGTGCTTTATACTAATTTCTTCAGAAGATTGTTTTTAAGGCTGTCTAAACTTATGACTGAAAGTTCAATTTTGGCTCTTAAATTCAAGTCTGAGCTTCATTAATGCTCAGTTTCTGGTAGTTTCACTGGAGCTGCATACTCTATCACATCAGAAAATCGTATTATTTGTGTCCCTATGTGACACAGGAAGCCAATTTTATATTTGGTTGAATTACAAAATTTCATAAATTTTATTTTTACATTTTCAGGAAGAATTAATGTTATTTTTAAGTTTTTAAGGATTAGTTTTTCCAAATTAGTGAAATTGTTAAAGATATTTTTATGGTCATGATCATTCAATAAACAATGAATAATATTTTCTACTAAATCTTGTGCTGATAATATAACTTCTGATTTTTCAAAAATATTACTTACATGACTTATTTTTCATTATTTTTGAGAAACAGATAAATAATAAAAATTATTTTGTTATATTTATATTCACATTTGATCATGTATACAATTATAGGACATGCTACACCTTTAATTTATGTACTTTTTGCTAGATGATTCCATGGTCATTAGCATGCCTTCAGATTGCTACCATAATCAGTCACCATGTAATCTACAGCCTAATAATCATACATAAATTCTATACTAATTACCCTATAATCTACTATTTGTTGATTAGAAGAGCATGGGATGAGTATTTCTACTATTATTAATCTCAATTTACATGACAATTATAGGGCTGTTACAGATTTTTCTTGTTTACTCGCTTGGCTATGTTGTGCAGCATTTTGTTGTGTGAATAAAATGCTGCCTTTTTATGTTCATCCATTTTAATCCCTACTGAGCCAGCTTCTCCTTACATGCACTTGTAGTCTGCATTGTTCTTGGGCTGGTACACATTCAGGTCACTACAATAGGCCATCCTTTGTTTTCTCTGAAAACTACCCAGGCAAGTTTTGAGGTTTCAGGATATAAGTCAACGTTTACGTGAAAGAGTTACAATGCTCATGTCTAGTTTAAATATAGGTTGAAACCCTACTCATGCTGAGGAAAAACACAGGGAGATGTTGCTCTGTGGATCAAGAATGTACACATACCTGCTCTGAAGTTCAGGAGGAGACAGTGTGGTTGGATACTTGGGTGAAGATGAAAGGGGAAGAGAATAAAGTTAATTTAATGGTAAGGTTTTACTATAAACTGCCAAACAGAAGGAGTAGGTGGTTGAGGCTATTTTTATCTAGCTATGTAATGCATCGAAATAGCAGGGTTGTATTAGATGGTTTTAATTAAGTTTGTATCTTTGGAAGAGTAATTTTGCTTTTCACATAAGGAGTAACAATTTGTCAGATGGACACAGTATTTTTATTTGAATAGATGGTTAGTACTAGCAGTTTTAGATGCGATTCTATCTAGTCAGACAATACCACTTGAAAATCCAAAGACAGAAGACATGTTGATGTAAGTGATTATGATGTACCTGGAATTCTAGGAAGAGGATGAATGTGTGGAAGAGGAGGATAAAGACTGACAGGAGCATATTTCAACAAAGGAGACTTAGCAAATTCAAAGTGCTATTAGGTAGGGTCTCTTGGGAAGATAGAATGAAAGAAGAATAACTATCAGGGTAAAAAGCTATGAAGAATTAATTAAATTTTGCAACAACAAAATATATCAATAAAAAAAGTGAGAATTTAACAAATACAATAAATTAGAGAAATTGTCTGAAGTCAATAAGATGAAATCCAATGAAGAAAAATGCAGATAAATGGAGAAAAAAAACCAAACCAAAACAAAACAAATATAAAATGGGGAATCGGTCCTTAGGCAGAAGAGATACAGAAAAGGAGTTTGGAAATATTGCATGCAACAACATAATAAATGTAAATGAACAGTGTGATGTGGTTAAAAAAAATACGTGGATTTAATTCTAGGGGGTATTAGCAGCTGTGGTATGCATAACACAGATCATAATTATTCTGTATAATCCAGATTTAGTGAGACTTCAGCTATAATGATGTGTTTAATTTTAGGAATTACTCTCTATGAAAGATATAGGCATGTTAGAATGAGTTCAGAGTAGAGTTAAAAATGCTGAAAGATTTAGACAATATAATCTCTGAGGACAATTTGAAAGCACTGAGTTAACTTAGTCTAGAAAAATAAGACTGTTAAAGGATACATCCTCCAGTATATTCAGGCTGTTACATGGTGGTACTGGAGGACAAGGATAACGTCAGCTGAATTTGCAACCAGAGAGGTTTAAGTTATATGGAAAAAGATAATTTTCAAAACATATTGATAATTAATAAGAGGAATAATCTGCCTGGTATAAAAATACTTCTGGTTTTGGAGGCTTTGAAAGAGAGACGAGGTTAACATCTATTAAAAATGGCCCAGGCTGCCTCAGGTAGAGGAAGATGGATTTCGTAAATTTTTTTGGTTTTATGCCACAATTTTTATGGTTCTGAGATTGAGTGACCAGCGATGCTGTTTGACTACAAGATATTTTAGAACCTGGCGCCTGAAAAATAGGTGTCACCCAAACACATTTCAAATTATAACACTTATGAAAAAAAAAAAAAAGCTAACATAAAACAACATTAAACATTGCATTACTAATGGGAAACAAAACTGCAAAGTATAATGCCACAGAAATTGTTAATGTACTCTGAATAAATAGAAAAATTATAGTTCCACACAGTGGCAATTTTCATGCAAGCAGTGATATATTAATGTACTCTTATTGTATAAGATGTTGTAAATGATCACACTAAGATACATATCTAGAATAGGTTTCCCATTAACTTCTGTTATGTAGAAGAAAATATTGTGGATATTTATTTTTATGATAACATAACTAAGGCTCTTTGGAAACAATGCACTCATTAGTACCAGGGTGTGAAATGAGCAAGAAGAAATGTATCCTTAAATTGCTGTAAAATCTATTTCTTATAGGCAACTCAATCCATATGTATGGTTGATTCTTTAGATATGACAGCAATATTCAGAATATTCCTGCTTTTTGAATATTTGCACATGAAAATAGAAGTAGTCCACTGTGCTAAGTTTCCATCATCTTTTACTGTCCCTTTCAAAATCCAGCTATTCTAGGTTTTGAAGAAATGTCGTATAAAACCACTGGGTAGATTTCTTAGATTTCATCAGTAAAAACCTTGAGATTATAGCCAGGGATAAATAAGGAAACTCCTACGACTGTTGTCACTACTCAGGTACTATAGATGATGTATGTATTCCCAAAAATTAGGCTTGCAATTTACAAAGCCATTTTTCTTTAAAATCCTGCGGAGTTCATGGAGAGAGAGAGCCTTCTAAATTAGGCCTCCTCTCTGAACTGGAGGATCATTCTGTAAAAATCTCTCTGAGTGCCTGCCTTAAATACAGAGGTGGAAAATCCTAGACTGTCAGCAGGAAGCAAAGGAGGAGGCTGTGATACACAGCTCAGCAGAATTGAGACAGGGCAAGGAGGAACCCAGTCTTGGAGGCTGGGATTGTCAGGGACAAATCTGGTTTTTAGTAAAGTATCAAAACAAGATGGAGAAACTGTGGGAGTGAGATACAGAAAGGGGGAAGTCATCATTGTGTGGTTGAGAAGAATGGAAAAGGGAAAAAACGGGTAATCCATGGGGAAAAACCTAGTGTGGAACAATATGGAGAAGATAGAAAAGGGTGAGTAAAGACTGCAAAAGGCTTTGTGACCAGAGTCACACACTCCTATTCTGAAATTAGGGTTGAAGCAGATACTCCTTGAGTGTCAACAACCCTCTGCTGTAGTTCCCAGTTCTACTGACAACCTATACAGGCCACCACGATCATCCAACAGTTTCTGTTTTATTTTGGTTTACTTCAGTTTACGTTTTTGAATATACATATAGAGAAGGACACATTAAGGAAATACAGTTTCCAAGTACTCAAAATTAAGAAATGCAGACAGAGGCTTGCCTCTTATACTGAAGTATTACCTCTATTTGCATGATCACAAGACCTGGTCCCATGGGCCTGCTCTTATAATGGAGATGATTGTCATCACAACACTCAGGTTTCATTTTCACTGCAGTTGGAGACTTTGAAAAATTAGTGTCTAACTTTCTATTAAATAAACACCATCTACTCTGTGTACTGTAATTATTCCCTGAATGTAGAAAAAGAATAATGAACATGCAATAACATCCATGCTAATGCAGCTGCTATAGTGGGAGCCTGCATCAAGGTGACTTTAGGTGACTTTTAATTTAGTTGCTTGATTTTTAAGGAAAGCTTGATTTTGTCCATTGAGTTCTTCTAGTCTGGGCTGATCTTTGCCTTGACCTTAGACTCAGCACTCTAAAATTTCCTGTGAGAAGTATGAATTATCATGGGTAAATATCTCTCTGCAATATGTTTTTTGTTTATCCTGAAAAGGAAAATTTGCTCTTAAAAGCTGCTTTCTCATCCAAGTTTCACTGGAGATTATTATACTCATCCTCATTTCTAGGCGGTTTTATACCAACATTTTTCATCTATATGTGATTATTTCTTTTTCTGTTTATGTTCATTCCTGCTTGGTAGTAGATGGTTTTAGGCATTTCCATTTTTATGTTATACATATTTTTCAGTCAGGATTTCAGATTTATTTTGCACTTTATTGTTTCCTTGGTATTGTGATATAAGAATATTTTTCTCCAAATACAAAAGTTTTATTATGTCTCTTCTATTTCTCTCTATTCCAAACGAACCTACAGCAAAGTTTTTCAATAAAGCTATAAACATTTTGTGTTGTTCTTGCAGCTTTATTGCTGTGGTCATGGAGTTTTTACTAGTTGCACTGGGTGTGCATCTTGATTGCAAGTAGACAATCAGCGGCAATATTTTATTCTTATAAACAGTTCATGAATGCAAAGCAGAATTTTTGCTTCAATCGTGTTCTTTATCCTTTATATTTTCCTTGACCTCCTTCTAATATCATGTGAGAAAGAAACAATCTATTTGTAAATAAAAAAAATCCCTCAGAATTTCACCCCCTCAAAAAAAAAAAAAAGAAAAAAAAAATAGTTGATTGAAAGAAGTAACAGCAATTGAATGAAAATTTCCTTAAAATGTAAGAACAAGTAGAAAGTAAGTGTACAGATGAAGAACAGAAAATGGAGAAACCTTGTGAAAAGATGAAAGGAGAAAAAGGGGAAGAGTTTGAAGGACTGTCTCAATGTCTGGTGGCCTCAACATTTGCACTGTGCAACTACCCTTTCCTGAACATTTCTTCTGTACACAAGTGGGGGAAAATCTGTCATGATATGTGTCCTTGGGGCTGTTGTGATAGTACAGATAAATCAGAGACACAGTCTCGCAAAAAAGAACTGGTCTCTGGAAGATGTATAAAGCCATCCTCTCCAAGGCTCATCACCCTCCTCTTTCGTATGAATGTCTCTGTGCCCTCTGGGAATGCGGCTGCCCCAGGACTGTAACTGTAATCCCAGAACATTGCTCCCATCATGAGCTAGTCCTTCATTTAGTGATGCCTGTGTCTAACTTGTAAAGTACTTTTTCCAACTCATCCTCCACAAGTACAAGAATGGCAAAGGATGTGACAGGGCAAATGTTCAAAAATGCTCTGTGTAATGCAATTTCACTCATGTTACAAAAATAGCTACATGTAAACCCTGTGGACGATAAGAAAATGAATTATTAAACAGTGCCAGAATAATTTATCTACTGGTAGATTTGTTGTGTGTGAAGAGAGAAGATGACTGGAACTACTGTGGTATCAAAACACAACTGAACAGGAGACAGACAAACAGACAGAAGCTGACTTGCTAATTATCACTACTGAGAAACTGTTAGTGAGTTGTCTGTGTGCCAAATGCTGCTTTCAGAGTGTAGGGCACAGTTTATTCTACATTGCCTCCTTTTCCCCCTCTTTCCTTTATGCTAACCAAATAAAACCAAATGATCTTCAAGAAAAAGGCAGCATATGTTTTTAGTAAATAAAACAGTTTCTGGCTTTTTTCTCCCACAGGCATTGTAGCACATTATGGAGAAAGTTATTCAACTGTTCTTGAGGAAGATGTGGTCATGAATCTGTCAGAAAACTGAAAGGTGACTGTGGCAATATTTGCTGTGTATTAGAAAGATGGAAAGTTTTCTGGGGAGGTGAAGAAGGTTTTGATGGTGCCCCTGTGGACCCAACAATAATGTCTCCTTGAAGCAGTATCTATCTGTGGATATCACTGACAATCTAGATTCAACAGATAAACAGTGATTTCTGACACACATTGGATTTGAAATGTATGGTAGGCACCATGAAATTAAGTAGCTGGATCACTCAGTGTGTTTTCTTTCTTGTTTTCCACTTTCTTGTACAGCCTCATTGAATACATATCTGCTCCTCTGGTATTACATTTATATTAAATATAATTTAACTAAATTCAGCAACACAAGACATTTGAAAAGCTAAAAGAGAACTGAAGGTTGACAGTTAGAGAAAGGATAATTGGGTCCTCAGGCACCTAAGACAGCAGAAGACAATGTTTGGTTTTCAGTATTGAGGGACCAGCTTGATTCAGAAGAGACATATTTCTTCATTCCCTGACTTGTTTGCTCAGGTAGGGAATTAGTTTAAACAGATGTGAATGTCTTTAACTTCACACAGCAAACATTTGTCAAAAGCTGTAGGTACATCCAGTGTGGGTGATTACATAGTAGTGATCTAGTAAAAACACTACTGAAATAATTGATGTTAAGAGAATTGTCACCAGGCTTCAGCAATAACATCCTGCCAGGAAACATGAGGCAATTTATGCCATTTCAAGCCATTGTTCCAGAGTGTAAACTCAGAGTGACATCCCTGCATTGAGTACACACTAATTTTATGTTTTAAAGCACTGAGACTGGAGATGTTTTAAATATAAATCATGAATCTGGAAGATGGCAGTTTAAAAAAGCATCTCATGTAGTAATACAGCAATGTGCCCAGGCCAATAAATCATATTATACTTGTTCTCTGGCAGTGAGACCAAGGCAAAGTGGATGGGATATATCTGGCAGTCTTTCTGTGGGCAATAGAAAAATGAATGTCATTATGACTGGTCTCTCTGGTCCTAATGACATTGTGGATCTTGTGGCTAATTATTGTCAGGCCACTGATGACTTTTTTTAATAAACTATACAATGTTTTGAAAAACTTCTTAAAATTTGGACAGTGCTCTTGCAACAAAAACCAAATCTGTAAAATCAGATGCTTGCCTCAGTGGAGGGACATTAGTAACTGATCAAGTTTGTTACCTGTCTGAGCATGACTTTAAATTACTAATATTAAATGTACAAGCTTGCCATTTTAGAGCTGCTTTTTTGACCCCTGACTTAGCATTTTGCTATGGTATAAATTTGCTCTGGTGGATCAGAACTATAGTAGTGGCCAAATACCAACTGACTTTTTCATTCCATTCATTTTCTACAACTAGGAGAGAGCAGGCCAGTATACCAAAACTTATTATCACCTCCAAGTACTCTTAACATTATTTGGTTTGTAGAAAGATTTAATGGTTAGACTTGCACTACTAAACAACATTTAATAGATATAACTCATGCCAAATCTTCTATTCAGATCTGTTGCTTGCAAGTAGAGTAGGTACAGCATGTACAAAAGCTGGAAGGTATTTTGGACTAAGAGCTCCTGAAGTGTTTTGTGCACCTGCAGGCTTGGAGCAAGGTAAAGTCAAGTCTGATAACTAACACCAAAGAACAGTAGGCACTGTGTCTGATGCATGCCACATGTCAATGTCACCTTTGCTGGACCTTTGAATGAGCACAAAGTGAGCCGCTTCCATATCTGCTGGGCTGGTTCTTCCAGCCAAGGCAGAGGCAGGCAGAGCCAGGATCCTGACTTTTATTTTTCACATCCGTTTCTTTGTGAGAAGGCTCTGCCTGTTTTTGGTATTAGCTTTAAACAAGCTTCATGAGGGGCAAAACCACCTTGTGTTCTGACCTCTAATGTCTTTTATAGGATTGTTATAATTTATTGTATGGTATTAGGTTAATAAATTAAAATGGGAAAGACTGGCAATCTCAGAAGCACATGTCAGAATTTAGAATGAAGATATGTTATTATTAGACATTTTTGTATTCTCTTAACTACAAGTACGTTGTCTTTCAAGGCCAATGTTTACATTGAAACTCTTATCAGTGCCAACAAAAGCAAGGCTTGCCTCTCCAACAATAGGAACCCTGTTATTACATCTTGCTGAGTGCTAGGAGAAAAATGCCTCCCTGCTGCCATTACTCAATCCGGCAGGAACAAGCAGTGCAAAAAGAAAACATGTGACCCACCACAGCATATCTCTGAATGTGACTGTATCAAGAAAGTGGGGATGTTTTTTGCAGCCTGTCACACAGAAATACTCCAGCATCTCTGCCTATTGTTAAGGAGCTGTCAGCACTGTGGTAGCCTGGCTCCACTAGGCTGCTGCCTGGAGAATATTAGTAGACAGGGGTTAATGCAAAATAAAATAGATGGAAAACAGAAAACATGATGAAAGAAATGAAAGTAATTAGTCAGCAAAAATGTTGCTGAGCCCCTTTCCAAAAATAGCAGATTTAACATTTCTTACGAGCAAGAGCAGAAGTATCTCAGTGACATTGTCTTTGTGGTAGGAGAAATATAAATAGAAGCAGGCAGTTATGAAAGCTGTTGAGAGGAGAACTAGAAAACACATGAAAGACCTTGGAATCACTTAACCTGATTATGAAGAAGTAGGAACCTCAACATTAAAGCTAATGTTAATATTCTCAAAATTAATTAACAAAATAAAGATAATTAAGATGAAATAGGAAACAGGCAGCCTCGCTAGTCTGTTAACCTAATTTAGTTAGAAGCGGTTTGCCTTTTTTTGTTTGTTTGTTTTAAATGAATGAGCTATAAAAGCCAGAAGTATAGATGGACTTGACTTTTTTCTTTCTTCCTTTGCCTGATGTGGATTGTAAACCATTTGTCTGCTTACCATTTCTCATTTGGATCACCTCTTTATTCAGTGGAAAACGGTTTAAAAAACTCCATCATTTTCCTTCTGTTTTCTGATGGATTGTATCACTGCAATTTTCTCTTATTTAGGAAAAAAAGGTAGAACAAGATGAAAGATGGTAGACACAATGCAGAGTCTTATTTTTAGGTCACTGGTTTGTATTGGCACAGTTCAAAACTGACAGCCAAGTCTTTGGAGGTGAACCAGACCTTTGAAACTTTTGTTGAGGTTTAAAACTGATGAATCCCACCCTTAAACATTACCTGCCCTGTTCAGTTTGTGCCCACATTTCTCACGCTATATCTTGAGGCAAGATCCAGCAACTTTCTGGGAACAAAAGTTTACATAGAGCCGCTAGCTTCCCCACAGTATGAAGAGGTAATGCATTTTTATTGGTCTTTTTGAACATAGACTGAGGTTTGAAAAGTCATATAACTTCAAATGCAAAGCAACAAAAACATTTAGAGTTGACGTGCTTTTGGCTGAATCTTTAGTCATAGATTACTTTGGCACAAAAGTAAATGACTCAGATATACTAATTAGGTTGTAGGGAGAGTGTTCAACTGATTAGCATTTGGGGATGTGGGTGTGGTATGTTCACAGGAGGTATGGTTTCGGGTTTTTCTGAGGTACTCTTGGGGTTTGGACTAATAAATTATTCAAAGTAAAGAATGATGAGCACGTCAGTTTGTAAATGCAAGAAATCCAGCCTCTTTTGCCAACAATAAACTGATTTGTAATATTTAAAGGGCTTACATTAAAAAAAAAAAGGAGAACCTAATAAGTAGTGTGAGAAAAACCTCCATAAAAATGGGAAAAAAAAATACCCGCCCCAAAACCCATAGTAGAAAGAAGTATTGATACTAGTAGCAGAGAGAAGAATGCAGACGTGTTTGATGAATGGAAAGTCACCATAGAAAAACAGCTCTAGTTTTCTCCAGTGATGGAGGACTGTCAGGCAAATGCAACCTTCGACAGGCATGGAACCTAATATGATGGGTGTGCTCTATGTATCATGTTGCAGAGAAACCACAATGTTTTATCATAGCCTAGATTTACCAAGAGTCAAGCAAGGATCAGCCTAAGGTCATGTAAGGACTTCTGCATTCACTAAAGCTCCTCAAAATACAGGCAGCCATCTCACTCCTGAAGATAACTTCTCCTGGCTAGAAATGTGGGGAAAAGGCAAGTGTTTACTATTAAAAAAATAATAAAATATGAATTAATTAAAATTATTCAGTCATTCCTAACTACTAAATTATAGTAAGATGATTCAGGAAAAGTTCCAAAATTTTCCATTAAAAGTGTTTTTTTGTGATAGACAAAAGGAAGCAGGCAAATATAGCCTTTATATGCTGCTGCTCAGGCAATCCTCATACCGCATCTTATTCTAGCACCTATGTAGTGCCTTCTGTTTGCTCTGACTAGAGCTGATCCTACACCTTGTGCTGGGTGATTGAGGCAGTTAAAACTTGATGCTGGAATAGGCCCATGTGTTCAGAAAGCAAAACTTCTGGGTTTTCCCTGCTTCCTGTCTTTCCATAGTAAACTTGGGAAAAAATATAGGTGATAGGGAAATCAGTACAAGTTGATGCTTAGTAAGTTGCTGTTTGCTTGAATGAAATGGAACAATTAGCCTCACTAGTGAGATGTGCACCTTGTCTCATTCATCCTGTAGTCTAAAGTAATGCATTTTGGCTATTTAGATAAAATTAGTTCTGCTAAAATGACACAGAACAGTGTTGCTAGGATATAATACTTTAAATTTTCATATACAGTTAATAAGCAATTTCAATTGCAAATAGTACAAACTTCAATATGCCATAAATACACTTTCAAAAAGAAGTAACTGATGCTCATGGACACCTTTGACTGTTGCTGCCTTCTAATAGACCTGCAGTGCCCTGTAATGTAGATTGCAAAGAACATAGCCCATTTGCAGTAAATATTTTGCTGATCAGATTATGTCCACTGTATCCAAATGGATCTTTCCTTCTCAAAGAAATGTTTGATGCATGACTTCCAAACTAAGTGAGGAACAATTTAACACACTGAAGCCTTTAAAAAAATAGAAAAGAGAAAACCAGTTTTGTTTTGGAATTCTACCTCCTTTTCCCATTGCTAGAAATAGTCATTCAGCATCAGTGCATGAAAAGCCACCTTTGTATTCAAGAGATTATTGATTCAAATCCAATTGCAAGTCTCCTAGCCATTTTCCTGGTAAAAAGCATCATGGCCATGTAATCACATTAGTTGTTAACTGGCTTCTATCTGGGCAAGGCAGAATGTCATGATTGATGCAGAAACTTGGCACATGCTAGCTCAGGCCAAAGAGAATTTTAAAATGGATTATCCACAGAATAGCTTTTGAAACAGGATCACAGAGGAAGCCACAGCTCTGTTCACCCACCTCTATGCCTAATGCTTTTTCATGGCTATCCAATAAAGAATTACTGAAAAGCATTTTGTAGAGCTATTCTCCGTCTCTTGTGTATGTGTTTTGACTTTAGACTTTCTTTGTATATTTACAGTGGAGCTGCTATACCACCAGATACTCTTTTTTAGGTCTAACTACCATTGCAGGGCTTAAGGCAGGAAGAGCTAAGAAATGGTGTATTTAAAATATGTAAATATTTATGCAAAATATACTTACATATTCATAAAATAGAGAAAAAGTTGAATTCATTATACTGTGTAGATAACCATCTAGAAAATAGCTGCACAGTATGGGCTAATCCACATCAAAGATACAGAATAGATCAATTCTTGGTCATCCTGTTAAGATATGAGACTGTTAATTACATGTATGTTTCCATGCGTTCTTCCTTCCAGCTTAGTACTAAAGCAAACTCTATTAGCATATATTAGCATATTCTAATACACCTCACACCAGCTTAACTCTAGCATTGCTTTGCTTAACTCTAGCATAGCATTGCTTAACTCTAGCATCGACACTTCCAGGGGTACTGCATCCTGATTGCTTCAGTCATATTCTCTGATTTTTATGGTGGTAGCTTACATTTGAGAACATGTCCAAGCTTCCTTCTCCTTTTGGGGTTCTGTATTAGTATAGTTTTACCTGTGGTCTTCATGTGGGTTAACTTAAATTACATATCTTGATGCTGGCAGTGCCAGACACATTCACTTCCCAGGCCACACCTGTAGGCCTGTAACTATAATGAGAGCACTGCATCAGTTCAAAATTGTCTGCATATGACTTCAGAAGTGCTGTATGAGAGGAGTCCGTTTATTCCAAGGAGGTCTAACAGGAGTTGGGATGCAGCTTGTCAGAATGGATAACTCTCTTTTTCTCCAAGGCATGGCATGTAGAATAGCAAAATTACATAGGAGACACACAGAGAAATGAAAAGAACAGGACAGGAGAGCACACGGATCAGAGTAGCAGGCGATATGGAACATAGCAGGCACACAGAAAGCTAGTACAGTGGTAGGGTCTTGGCATTATTTGTATGCTTCAAGGGAAGTGTGTGAGAAGAAGGGCATTTTTAGTTCCTTTAGCAATTTACTTATTGAAAGAGCCTTTATTATGCTAACTCTGTGATCACTTCCAGCTGAAAAATTACCTGAAGAATGTATTTGGAATTACCCGCTGAACTTTGTTCTGTGTTGCCAGCATATTTTGTTTGAACTTCATGCATGAACATGCCCATTTCTCAATACAACACTCTCAATTTTCTTTCTTTTCTCATGTAATTCTGCACATGCTTGAGACAAAAAACACCATTTGGTCTTGACAATTAGGAATGCGTCATTCAGTCACAATGAGGAAAAAAAATCAGTGATAGGACACTCAGACACTGTTTCAGGCATCCAAGTATTTAACTAGATCTTGTACTATAACCAGCATCAAAACTAGTGTGTTTATGTGAATAATTTACATTACCCTGTGTGTGTATAAAAGAAAACAGTTAAATCACTGATTTTACAAGAATAGAGAATATATTTTCCATCCAACATTGCATTGAGTCTAAATAATTGTACATTTATTTCTTTGGCATAAAAATCAAAGAAACAAAATTGGGTGAAAGGTTGAGAGAAATTCGACTCATGCAGTAATGTAATTTTTCAAGGTTCAGCATGTGGATGCTCTAGCAGACAGAATTGGATTAAGTTTGTCTTTTGAAATGCTTTCCAAAATATTTTGAAAACATTTATGTTACAATGTAATAGAAATCCAAATAATTCAGAATTACATGATAAACATGATTACAGTCGTAGTGGAAGCTATTCAATGTGTTTTAGGCAAAAACTGTTGCTGTCCTGCTGAATTGAGAAAGGGATGATATCACTGTAATGGATATTTTTGTATTAGTGTATGCCATAAGGGTTTGTAATTAAACAGTCCATGATGAAATTATGTGTGCCTGTTTTGACAACATGATGTTTTAAATATAAATTCCCTTTCATCATTATCTTCAGACACCTACACAATGATAGTCTATAGATAACTTTCCTCTCTGCCCCTCCAACAAGACCATGCAAAATATGTATCTTTTCCTCTGTCTTCTGGATCAAGACCATATTTATCTCCCAAGTTACCTATTAGAAAACTGTGGGGTTTTTTTCTGAATAATTTGTTTTCTTTTTAATATGCACACAAACAGGCAGATGGGCAAATTGATCAAAGATAGCCTCCATTTAAATTGTGAACGTGAATCAGTCAGATTACCCCAGACTTTTTGCCTGTATCTGAACTGCTGTTACAAATTACAGCTAGTAAAACTGACTTCTTTGCCCCAGAGGTACATGGATTTCAAAGTGCCCTTGTGAGATTGGAGACTAATCTTGCAATGAATATGATATTATCTAGTGCTAATAAAAAGTGCTGATTATGAGCTTTCACTCGTGTCAATACCATGGGAAAAATATCAGTACAGCCCCATGTGGCCAGATCCTCCAACTCTTAACTGCAGAAAGATTTTCTGTTATAGTATCTATTAGTTTCCTCAGTTTGTATCACAGGGAGTTAGATACTCTCTATATAAATGTACAAAGCAGAACAAAGTGAATACCAATGACAAGCATGATTGGATTTCTTTACCATGAGGGTGTTATACTTCTATAACTTCAATTTACTTCAGTATGAGTAATAAATAAATGACTGTGGATTCAGAGTGGCTAAGAATGTGAGGCTGGACCAGCTGCCCAGGGAGGCTCTGAAGTCTCCACTCATGGATCTGTTCTAATCTGGGCTGGAGAAGCCAGAGCAACATCACCTGCCTTGGAGGTTCACTCTGATTAGAGACCTTTAGAGTTCCCTTTAACTCATTGGTGCTTCTAGATATGTATATGTTCATCTTGGCAAAATCAGAAATCTGATGATCAGACTTTTCACCTTTCCTCTTTTTAATTATGTGTTTGTCTGGATATTTGTAATGAAAGCAATATTTGATAATTTTTTTTTTAATATTGATGATCGCTTTTCTCTGTATTTTTTTTTTTTGCTACTACTGTATTTGCTCCTCACTGCTGTCCAACTAGCATTCTGTGCTAACAAATAATCCCATGCTAGTTTTGCTGACCTTTCCTTCCAACTATTCCTAGAGCTTTAAGTACGGTGCTGCCTACATTCTGTCGTGGAAGAACACAGGGATGTTTTGGCCATGCAGTTCAAAAGACTATTTCAAAGAGGTTATGGTGTGTAGCAGAGGTGTTCCTCTTACAAAATTCAGCAATTAGGCAATATTACTATCACTCCTGTTCTCTGTAACAGGACTGCTATAAGACCATCCTTAAATGGGGTTTGAGCCAAAACTTTTGCGTTTAATAGGAATTATCCCCAGCTGTTCAATGGCTTTTGTATACAGCCTAACACCAAGCTGGTAATTTATCGCTTTGTTCTAGTTCTGCTTCTGTGAAAGGTGCTGGAGCTATGGCAGAGGCATGACTGGCTTTTTGGATGAGAAAATATTAGCCTGCTGACTTGGCCATTGCAGAGAAAGATATTCGAAGGAAGAACTGATATTTGTGTGGCAATGTGAAGTCCGTGGGTAGAAGAGGACTGCTTTATTATTGTGTCACCTTCTATGAGATGACGTTTGATTTATAATACTCTTCTAAATTGCTTTTGGCACAGAATAAACTGGATCCAGCCCTCCATGTTGGTGCAAAATAATTTGGGAAGAAAAATTTGTTGACAGAGAATAAGAGATGAAAATAAAGCACAAAAATAGAAGACATTTATGAAGGTTGGCTGTTACTTCAATTTTCTACCTACATGTGCAATATAATACTCTCTCTAATTAAATAAACACACAGAGCAATGTTTCTTAACAAGGCAAATCCTAATTCAGTTTTATTACAAATACAAAATTTAATGCAAAAGTCTTTTCCCCCACTCCCTTCCTCCCTCCATCTTTTCTCCTTTTCTCCCTCCTGCTTTCCTGTGGCCCTTAGAGCCCACACCTCCATCTCCCCCATGCAGGGCCTGATTTGCTACCTCGCTACAGGGCTGGTGTCTCTGACGCTGTTCCTGAGCATCCCAGGCCTCTGATGGCCTCCCTGAGGGATTACCCTGTCCTCCCAGCAGGAGCCGTCCTCCCTTACTGGCTGCCCCCGCTGCCCCCACTGCCTGGCCTCCCTCGTGACATGGCCTGTGACCACAAGCCACCTCTCACACCAGTGTCCCTCACCCCAGGAGCCTCCCCTGGCCTCCTGGTGGACCTCCACTTTGTCCTCCAGCCAGAGTCTCCCTCGCCTGCCAGCCCCATCACTCGCCAGGAGCCATTTTGGCAATGGGATTTCATTAGGACATGTCAGGTTGCAGAGGAACACTTAGTTCCCCGTGTGCATCTGGCACATTCAGGGGCCTGGGGACAGCTGCTGCACTGGGAGCAGCTGGCTGAGATGGAAGCATGGGCCTCTGGGCTTGTAACCCAGCCAGACTGGGGATAAACACACAGAATCACAGAATCCTAGGGGTTGGAAGGGACCTCAAAAGATCATCTAGTCCAACCCCCCTGCCAGAGCAGGTTCACCTACAGTACATCACACAGGAACCCATCCAGGAGGGGTTTGAATGTCTCCAGCCAAGGAGACTCCACAGCCTCTCTGGGCAGCCTGTTCCAGTGCTCTGTCACTCTCACAGTGAAAATGTTTCTCCTGATATTCACATGGAACCTCCTATGCTCCAGTTTGCAACCATTGCCCCTTGTCCTATCATCAGTCATTACTGAAAAAGCTTTGCTCCATCGTCCTGACACTCACCCTTTACATATTTGTAAACATGGATGAGGTCACCCCTCAGTCTCCTTTTCTCCAAGCTAAAGAGACCCAGCTCTCTCAGCCTTTCCTCATAAGGGAGATGTTCCACTCCATCATCTTTTTGGCTCTGCGCTGGACTCTCTCAAGCAGTTCCCTGTCCTTCTTGAACTGTGGGGCCCAGAACTGGACACAATACTCCAGATGTGGCCTCACCAAGGCAGAATAGAGGGGGAGGAGAACCTCTCTTGACCTACTAACCACCCCCTTTCTAATGCACCCCAGGATGCCATTGGCCTTCTAGGCCACAAGGGCACATTGCTGGCTCATGGCCATCCTCCTGTCCACCAGGACCCCCAGGTCCCTTTCTCCTACACTGCTCTCCAGCAGGTCAGCCCCCAGCCTGTACTGGTGCATGGTGTTGTTCTTCCCCAGATGCAAAACTCTGCACTTGCCCTTGTTGAATTTCATTAAGTTTCATTAATTTCATTAACGCCTTTTCCTCGTGCTTGCTGAGACAAGTTAAATGGTCAAGGAAGCAAACTGATTCTAGTAATTAATTTCCTCAAATTTCTTAACTAATTAGTGCTAGACAGATGATACATTTCTGCAATTTACCACTTGTAGTGACCTAGGTATGCATAAACTGCATGGGAAAAAAAGGATTCATATATAAAGCAGTTATATATCGAAATTTCTAGCTACTTAAAAAAAGTCTGTTTATATTTTTTATATATTGAAGGCATTGAAAAACAGCATTGCAGCTTAAAAAAACAACCTCTTTAATAAAATAAAAGATGAAATTAAGACTAGGACAATCGATTCTGTCTCACAGGTGAAATAAAGTACTTGTTGGCCTTGCTGCCCTTCATCACAAGTCAGACCTAATGGACAGGTATTGGCCAACATTGCATAAATCATGCTGCATTATTTTGGATGTTGCATAAAAAAAGGATGGCCTCAGCCTAATATTTAGGGATGAATATCCAGATTATTTGAAATTTAAGCTAAAATTATAGGTAGAGCTGCATTTGTTAGAGGACAGCTACATCCCAACTGGATGTTTCAGTTACAGTCATAGAGTGATACTGATCATTTGATGCCATCATTCCTCAATTCTTGCTTTATCTTTCTCAAAAAGAATTTAAGAGAAATATTTCATACTATTACTTTTTATTATGAAATACAGTAAAATCTGATATCAGACAATTCTCAGTTCTGCAATCCTTATGACTGGATTGAGGTATTCTGACCTCTGAAAATAAAAACAAAGAAAAAAATTTAAAAATAGATTATATTTGTAGCTGTTCAGGAGGGAATCTACTCACAAGTAATGAAAATATATCTGACAGTCTGACTACCCATCCCTAACCTTGTAGTAGCCTTCTGGCAACAGCTAGCAATATCAATTTAATAATGTTTGAATTGCACAAATACAGAGAGAATTTACAAACTTGACCCTTGCCAAGGAACCAAGAGGCAATAATCTGTGATCGCTTTGTTAAATGAGGTTGTCAGTGGTAAAACATAACTATAAATTTCCATCTTTGTCTGAAGAAATTTTTCAGATGAAAAGACATAACAAAAATGCAATACCTGCTGCTGTGAATGGAAGTATACACATTTTAGCAATTGAGTAGAAAATTAATATTGAATATTCTTATTTGTGAATCCACCTCTACTTCTTTTCACTACTCTAGAAATTTTCATTCAGTATAATTTGTGTGAAGAACCTGCTCTATTTGCCAGTCTTCTAGACTTCTCATGCCTCCTCAATGAATTGTTAAGGGAAGTCCCATGGGACAGGGTGCTAGATGGTAAAGGGGCTCAAGATAGTTGGTCAACATTCAAGGACCACTTCTTGCAAGCTCAGGATCAGAGCGTCCCAATGGGTATGAAATCAAGTAAGGGAGCCAGGAGACCAGCATGGTTAAACAAGGAACTGCTGGGCAAACTCAAGTGGAAAAAAAGAATCTATGGATCATGGAAGGAGGGGCTGGTCACTTGGGAGGAATATAGGACAATTGTCAGAGGATGCAGAGAGGCAATTAGGAAAGCCAAGGCCTCCTTGGAACTTAACCTTGCAAGTCAGGTCAAGGATAATAGAAAGGGCTTTTTCAAATACATAGCAAATAAAACTAACACTAGAGGCAATA